>OVBI01000996.1:0-45111 GCA_900406495.1 Sisymbrium altissimum | reverse complement strand
ATAAAAAATGATGTAAATATTTTATATATTTGCATCAATTATTAGTAAAATGATACAAATTATTTGCATCACCACTTTTAAGATCATTTAACTAAATGATGTAAAAGTTTTTTATATCATTTATAACTGATACAATTATTAAAAATAAATGATACAAACTAACCTTTTTTTTGTAGTGAAGATACTCATCTCATATTTTTTTTATTTCTTTTTCTTTGTGAATTTCCAAATAACGATTGAGAAATGCAACAGTAATCACCCCTATTGATTTGACTTTCTGTTTCTTTTTGTTAAATTTAAACTATATTTCTTATAGTTTTTCATGACTTTTTACCAATCAACTTTTTTTTTACATTAAGCTAATTAGCTCTTAAACTATATTAGATCTTAAACAATTAGCACGCTGAAGTTTCTTATAACAAACCGAACAGACGTTAGGAAACGTAAGACAAATAATCAGAAACGGAAACATTCTAGAAAAAATGCTGAGAGAAACTTCCTGGTCATTTGACCAGTGATTATCAAGAGCTGACTATGACTTATATTAAAATGATAAAATTTTAGTGTTCGAAACGTTCAGATTTTAGTTTCCGTATAATAACGGTAATACCTAAATAGCGTGAAGCATAGAAATTTCTCAATAGTTGGAACATGTCGTAATTTCCTCTTGTTTTCATCTGTAACTAGTAAAATCAAATTGGAGGTTAATACTTTAGAATTGTCACAATGGTTATCGTTATTAATAAAATAAAGTTGGCCCATCCCCTCCCGCCGAAGAAAATGAACCGAGACTCGTTAACACAAACATAAACGGGAATGGAGGAACCGACCGATTTTAGGTACATGTGACCACATGCCGTTTATTGGCCGAACGTATCTCAAGGCGCTATTTTCTATTTTTCTTTTGTTTCATTGTACATGTGATAGATATAAAATGTGTAACAGTAAACAATCGAATCCAACTTTTAATAACTGTATTTTTGCGTTGATTGAGATCTTCAACGTTTTCTCGTCTAATGCTACCAAATAAATATATGAAAAATAAATTAATGATTGCTTTTTCTTATCAAACTTCCTTTTGTTTTTGTCGTCTCTTATCAAACTAATTTAAACCGTGCATACGAATTTGCTTGTCAAATTACATTGCCAATTTAGTATAAAGCAAATAAACTATATAGATCCATAGAAAACTCTAGTTAGGCGGATCTATGGGTGAGTGTGTATATATTAGTCAATTGATATACATATGTTTTTTTGTAAGACTATATACATATGTTAAGCCAAACATATTGGGAGATTTCGCAAACTTAGGGTATTTTCTAATACATAGAAGCTTTCTTTGCCAGCTGAACATTCTAAATCAGATTAACTAACTATTTTTTGTTTTGTTTACTTAAGTAAGAGTCTCAGACTCAAACTTAGAAGATGAGAATAACCGAACAATAGTAAATTGATGTTACTGAACTATAGTAAACTGATTATGTAATATGTTTTAGTTGTTTATTTCTTTTTTTTATCGCAACGGCCAGATTTACGTTTCAATAATATATATGATAATGCTACACTATGTATGAGCATGAAGTTGAAGTTGAAAACTATTATTGTAGGACCAAACAAATAATGAATTTTCATGAATAAAATGTAGGAAGCAAACACAAAGAAAAGAAAAAATAACTAATACGGCGAAATTGAAAGTCAAGAGTCTCTAGGCATACGAAACTGACCGGAAGTGAAGAAACATCAACCCAAGTCAAGACATCTCAACTCACCAAAGACATGCACTCTACGCTTATAAAGTTTTCTCCGTTGAAATATACCCCAACTCCATGATTAGTGGCACTAATAGAAACCTGAACCTTTTTAAATTAACTTGAAGAAAAAAAAAAAAAACTTTCAAATTTTCAAATTGTTTTCTCCATTTTTTTTTTTTTTTTGCTTAATGTGAACGGGTCTAATTATTTAGACATTTCAAAACGTTCTAGTAACGTGCCTGGCCTTACAACCGCGAGTTTAGTTCTTTGAACAATTAAAGAAATATTTTTCATAATTGGTTTTATATATTATATAATAAAGCACAAAATGATATAGATTACAATTAATGGTCTAAGAGTAGTCATTGTTATTCAATAGACCAACCCATAAAATCCATTTATTTATTAGTGATATAAAATTATAATTCTAACCCGATCCATGACAACGGTTTATGCCTAACCTCTCCACCCTAATTAACATCCAAATTACGGCCGAAGATAAAACACGTACGATCTGTCCCACGTCAGACCCATTAATGGCCCACAAATGAAAGCCCAAAAAGCAAGACTCGAGTCGCTCTCTTACGAACAAAACAAACTAACGCAAACTTAGTTAGCCTTGTCGGATCATCGTTTTCGCTCGCTCAATTCTCCCTCCGATCTCTGTTGAGGCGTGTGCGTGCGTACGTGCTTCTTCCATGGCGGCAAGATCCCTGTGGAGAACCCGTACGAGGCTCCTCGTTGTTGGTTCCGCCGTATGTGGTGGTTCCGGCGCCGCCTTCATTGCTTCCTCCGAAGACCCATCCAAAACTCTCAAGCTCTGCACCAACATCCCTGTCCGCCTCTTCCGCAACTCCGTAACCGCCGCCTCCATCGCTTTCGGTACGGGAAAATTATGAAAAAAGAACCAAACTTTCTTATGGGATTTGTATTGCCTGCACTGCCCTTTACTCCTCTTTTTGTTTCCATTGATTAGTTTGTGAATGAGATTGGTTTGATATGAGCTCTCGTGTATGAGGAATTTCAATCGTAATAGAACGGTTTAAGCAATGTAATTCCGTTAAGTGCAAATGGTAATTACATATGATTGCGTTTGGTTCAGCCGAGCTCTTACTTTGTTTCAATCCGTGAGAACAATGGAATTTTGCACGATTCTCTTGAGTCATATGGGTTGCGTGGAACCATTTTGGTACCGAAGAAGTAACGTTATTTATAAATATATATATGTTGTGGTTTATGATTTATAATAGATTATGAATACTCCTTGGCGGGTTTGGCTGAGGAAAGCATTGAGAGGGCAAAGGTCAAACATGAAGTCCACCTAAGGTCAGCTCAAAAGCTTCAAGAGCTCTGTTTCAAAAATGGCGGAATCTATATCAAACTTGGCCAGCATATAGGACAACTAGTATGTAAAGCTATGCTCTTTATGCACCATATGAGTATCTGAGGATTAAGAATGTTGTTATTCTGTAAATTGCTTCGATGTTAAGGAAATCTTATGTGTTTTTGCCTTTTTAATGTTTCAAGGATTATCTTGTCCCTGAGGAGTATGTTCATACTATGAGGGAGTCGATGTTGAACAAATGCCCTGTTTCTTCGTATGAGCAAGTATGTGAGGTTTTCAAGAAAGAGGTTGGAGAGACGCCTGACAAAGTATGCGCTCTTTTATCCATACTTTTCTTAGATTTTTGTAACTATACACTTCACGCTTCATTTATGAATGCATCTCTTTGACTTTGATTCTCAGTTTGGCTATGGTATTTTATCTGTAGGTATTTGCTGAGTTTGACCCTGTTCCTATCGCAAGTGCGTCCCTAGCTCAAGTTCATGTTGCTCGCACCCATGACGGGAAAAAAGTTGCTGTCAAGGTATCGAATGGAACTATTCTTACCTTTATATGATACGGAGAAACAAGTTTTATACAAATCCATAAAGATGTTGAACGTGTTAAGAGTATTGTTATACTCACTCTATTTTTTATCGTGAATCTATTTTCTTCAGGTTCAACATGCCCATATGACAGACAGTGCAGCTGCGGATACTGCAGCTGTTGGAGTAATAGTGAATACCTTGCACCGGATATTCCCATCATTTGATTATAGGTGCAGTCTCTTTCTCATTTCCTCTAGAAACAATTCATAGTCCATGTCTCTTACAATAGCTTATACTACTGGATCGTGTACGCAGGTGGTTGCTAGATGAAATGAGTGAAAGCTTACCAAAGGTTGGTGGCTTTAGTTGATTCCATAACAAATATTTGCTTCGATATGTTTATACAGCCTTGTATGTGTTTATCTGAGTATTGTGTGTTCATCTTTCGGCATGCATCTTCTTGCAATTATTTATGGTTACTTGCATTATACGTTGATTAACAGTCTATTCTGAAGCATTTACGTATAGTCCTTGAGTTTTTGCCGTCATTGATTTGAAATTTAAATTGCTGTTTTTTTACGCTTTATTAATGTATTCTTTCATCAGGAACTAGATTTTTTGGTTGAGGCGAAAAACAGTGAGAAATGTCTGGATAATTTTAGGAAGATGTCCCCCCATATTGCAGAGTATGTTTATGCGCCAACAATCTATTGGAATTTGAGCTCCTCTAAGCTATTGACTATGGAGTTCATGGATGGTGCTCAAGTGAACGATGTGGCTAAGATCAAAAAGCTTGGGATTCAGCCCTATGAAGTATCAAAGCTAGTAAGCTGTTTCACCTTTGATCGTTGCATTTCTTGAACTCAGTTTAATACCACCCAATTGAAAAGAAAATAGGAATTGACGTTAAGCTCTTCTTTGCAGGTGAGTCAAACTTTTGCAGAGATGATGTTTAAACATGGGTTTGTGCACTGTGATCCACACGCTGCCAATTTGATTGTTCGTCCAGCTCCTTCTGGTAAAAGGAACATATATGGCAAGCGAAAACCGCAGTTGGTGCTTCTCGACCATGGCTTGTACAAGGAGCTTGACTTCAACACAAGATTCAACTATGCCTCACTATGGAAAGCCCTGGTCTTTTCGGATGCAAATGCCATTAAAAAACACAGTGCAAAGCTTGGAGCTGGAGATGATCTCTACGTGCTCTTCGCCGGGATTCTTACAATGAGGCCGTGGAAGCAAGTCATTGACACATCCGTGGACCATTTAGTCATCCGAGGCACCAAAGAAGATCGCTCAGAGCTACAGATGTATGCATCACAGTATTTCCCTCAAATCTCGGAGCTTCTCAGGAGATTGCCTCGCGTAATCCTTCTGATGCTGAAAACAAACGACTGTCTCCGGTCGGTTAACAATGAACTGTTGAAAGGATCGTCACTTGAGTCGTTCTTGATCATCGGGAAAGTTTCTTCAGAAGCGGTTATGGAAGCAAAGTGGTCACAGAAGAAATCGTTGATGCAATGGTTGAAGGTTTGGCTTGAAGGATTATCTGTAGAAGCAAGGCTCTGGGTAATGCAGTTGGCACTTTGGGTTTTACAAGTCAGAAGAGCATTAACTCTATAATAGAATCATGAATGAATACGAAAATGATACACCCAATTTATAAAACACACATCTATTCTTTGCTCTTGGTGCTTCCAGGATTGACATTTATCATTCATTGTATACCACAAGACTGTTGTTCAGTTGTTGTACCAATAAATTTAACTTATACTATGAACCATGAGATATGCATTGTTCGTAAGTTGGGGAACCACTAGCCTTTTTAATTTGTCCTTGCAAGATTGACTCATATAGACAGTTCCGGTCTAAAAACGTAAACCTGACTGGAGATTTAAATAAACTTGAACCGAGACGGTTCGGTTCGGGTTTTAATTTTGATTTTGATTTGGTTTTAATCGACGAAACCTGAACTTAAGCCGTGGCCATCATCTTGTCTTTTCATTTCAGTCTTGTCGTCGACACTCAACAGTGGAATCTGTCTTTCCTACGCAATCGCGACTCCTCTGTGACCGTCTATACCGCTCAAAAGCTCCCGCCGATCGGTAATTAAATCGTCGCCGGTAAACTCTCCTTCTCTGTCCGTATCCAAATGTTGGCTTTGTGTGTCATTTCACCTATACAGTCACACTTATATAAACCCTAAATTCAAATTGAATGCTATCAAATCGCAAAATGCATTGTGAAAATATAACTGATGGCTTCTTTGGTATTTGATTTTTAATGATATGTAATTGGTTTTGTCTTGATGAAATTGGATCAACTTGACTTGTGGTTTTGTTATTGTATCTGTCTGAATGTTTTAAATTTGTTGTCTTTGTTGGTTAGATGGAAGACAATGATGCTGTCCAAAAGCCAGTTGTTGTTGACCCTCCATTATACAACGAAGCTCCTCCGTCGGCTGCTCAGCGTCGGCCGGTGGTTGTCGCCGGAGCAGCTCAACCGGCGGAGTTTCATCTCATTCAGCGGATTCAAAGAGCTCTTGTGGAATTGCGAGAGTTGAGAAACCAGTTTAATGCCATTCTTAGGGAACTAGAGCTCGAAGGTTTTGTTTCTTTCTTTCCTTTCGTGTGTTTTGTTTCTTGTTTGTTTGTTTTGTTGTTTAAATCATCAAATTTTGATGAATACAGTGGTAGGAGAAGAAGAGCAAGCGGATTCATCAGTGGAGGATCCAGAGGACGATGACTCTGATTCGTAGTTTTTATTACATGTTTTGTTTCTTTTCTACCTATCTTATGTTTTCAATCTCTCTGCCCCTCATAATTCTTTTTTTCCGTTCAAGATTCTATCTCTAGTGTGTAATAAGTTCGCTGTCTCTCTAATCCAAATCATCAAATTACTAGCCTATACGCTCGTCTTGTTATTTGTGAACCGGAAATCATAATCTTGGTCAAAACTGAACCTAATAAACCAAGTCAAAAACACCAATGAATATCTGGTTATTCCAAAGAGGGAAAACCAAACACCAATAGTCAATAGAAAACCTACCAAAGATGAGTGGGTTGTATAATAAGGAATACTTGCGACTACCAAAGATGTTATATTACGAAAATGGTAATGGGCCTTATATGGGCTAAAATGAATTAGAATTACGTTTGGGCCTTGGTTAATTAATTATACCCCATAATCACAGTTAAGAAATTTATCATGCATGCGTCTTGCTCGTCCTCTAATTCTTCTTCTTTTTCTTCTTCAATCGATTACTCCCACGTCACGTTTATGCTCAAAATCGAGTAAGCTCTCGGAATTGGGTTGCGACTTATCAGAATTTGGTTTCATATTCTAGAAAACTGGTTTCTATTTAGAAAGTCTCTCATTTCAATATATATGGGCGTTTTTTTACTCCATACGATCTTTTAATTTCCTCTTTCGTGATATATTCATTGTTTGTTGATTGCTTCAGTTTGTTTAGAGTGAAAAGGTTTTGGATCAGCTCCTTGATGGTTTGGTTTGCCGGTGTCAAGACTTGAGCGTGGTATTTCATTTCTCCTCGGGCTACTTTCGTTTTTAGAAGATATTTCGATACTTAAATCTATGGACTTTGATTAGACTTCCGTTGATTATTGCTCCTCTTTCGAATTCCTAAAGATTTACTGGTTTCGATGGTTTTTGTTGCTGAAGATGGAATTAGATTGCATACTAGCCTTATAAACTGTCATCCAATGACAAAAATGGTGTATGTAGTGTTGTAAAAGATTCATCGCTCCAAGGAATTTTGGTGACTAAACAATCTGTGTGTGGAAGCAGAGGCAAAGAGTTATTTGAGCATTTTTCTTGCTTCGTGGCTGTTTCTTTTGCTAAGTAATAATAGTTTCTTTATTTGAGTTAGACGGAATGGTGTTGTTTATGACGTCTCGTAAAAAAAAAAAGGAACAGTGAACATTTTTCTTGCTTCAGCACCTAGGGGTGAATCCGCAGCATTGACCATAGCTGAACCCCAATAAATTGGAGATCCACCAAAAAAGAAATAAATAAAAGTAAAAACTATGCTGTGTGTAAATAAGAAAAATACACAATGACTATCAAAATAAGAAAATTAGAATTGAGTTTGGGTCATACGGTCAAAATAACAGTTTCCTCTTGTTTAATTCTTCCTTCAGTTATCTCTTCTCCTTGATCGACTTGGAAGTAAAATTACGATTTGAATAATAAAATTGGCAAGCACACCGGGTAAGCTCTCTCTCTCTCTCTGCCTCCTCCTCTGTTCTTAAGCTTCCGTATGAGCAGATTTTAGGATTTGGTTTGAAAATTGGTAAAGTCAGATAATGCTTAGGTTAATGGTATGGGCTCATCCAGAATTTCGACCTAATGTTCATTTTTGGATTGCATTTTATCTGCTTTTGCAGGCGAATAATCCAAAATCTCAAAGCTTTGGCCTTTTTGTGGGAATTAGCCTTAACAGCTATGTCCAACTACTTCGACATTGACGACATACTTACAGAGGAAGAGGTTTGCTTTTTTTTTCTTCTCCTCTATTAGATTCCTTGAGAGGCTCTTTTTTTGTCTTCTTATTTGCCAACTCTTTTGGTTCAGTTTGCCCCTGTGTTATTCCATAAAGCAGCAACTCAAGTGACTATTGATCCAAGTGCTGAGACAAACTGTGTTAGTCTTCTTTCACCACATTTTTCATTCTTCATTTTAATTTCCTTTCTCATTTGATGAGTTTTTTTCTCTCAATATTATTCTTTGTGTTCCTTACAGGTTGAACAAGGCGCCAAAGTGGAGTTACCCTTCTGGCTTGCTCACGAGTTGCATTTGAGACAAGCTCTATCCATAAGCCTTCCTGCCTGTTTCGATCAGAAGTAAGTGAGCTTACTGTTAATGTTTTTTGAGTACCCATGATGAAGCTTGTTTTCCGTACTACTGCATTTGTTTGTTTCTTTTGTCGCTGAGACGTCTTTTCATGCCTTTATGTTTTTCTATGCAGGACGAGGCTGGAGATACAGGCTGATGCAGCATGTGTGGATCTTAGATCACGATGTCCATACTTCTATGAATTCGGCTGCAAGTTACAGCCTTTGTGAGTCCTTCTCAATTTGTTCTTGTTGGTTTCAAGACTCAAGTTTGGTATGACCTGCTCTCGATATGCCTTTTCATCTTTGAGTAAGCTTTATGTTTTGGCGCATTTAGCTCTTATCACAAGATTTCATTGAGATTCAAAAGGCCATCCCAAGTTTAATCTGCCACATGATTCTTCATTGTGACGCGTATAGGAAGAAATTGCCAAACAACTAATTGTTTAGGGTTATCTTTGAAGGCAGTCTTGAGTTCATCATCTCTCACTGACGTTTTATGGAAAAAAAAACAGATCATACTTTTCTGGAACTAAATCAACTAATCTTCAATTTTTTCTCAGTAACAAGACTGGTTTGATCACATCTACTTGACTTCACAGTTTGTTTCTCTCTTTGATATGGGAACAGAGTTACAGATAGAACGATTGGAATCTTGCTAGCGACTGCTTTTAAGATCAGATACAAGGAGAGGCTGACAAAAGTATACACTGCAGCTCATATAACAGCTTCCAAGTTCTTGCCACTCTTAACAAAAGAAGAAACAAACTGTAATTAAAGCCTTTTAACTCTTGTTTTTTTAAATTCAGTTACCATCTTCGTCACCTGAAACTTTCATTGTTGTTTCTTTTACAGTGTACGAGGCAGCTCACTTGTCTATGACAGAATTTAAGAAATGGAGAACAGGAGGTCCTCGTTTCCAGAGAGCTTCAATACTCGGAAGAAAACGCAAGGAATCTTATTAAATTGAGGTCCCTAAACTCTTTTTCATTGCTTGATCATCTTTATTCTCTTTGATAATTCGTGTCGTTTGTATGTTGCCATTGTCATGATGTTTAGAATCATTTCATCATCATTATAATTATCATACAGTAATTTGATTGTTGTGATATAACATCTCAAAGATGATGTGACAACATAAATTAGATTCTCTTTTGCTTATTGCGTTAGAGAACAAATTATATTTTGGTAGAATTGATAAATCAAACTTGCGGATATTGATTGAAACTAAAACCTAATCATGTGGCCTTACATGTTCTTGAATAGCTCTCAGTGAATTCATATTTTAGTTTCATTTTCACAGTAAGAGAATCTCGATTCTCCTCCCATTTGTTCTTCCATTAACACAACTTTATTGTACTTTTGGCACTTCCCCTTCTCATCGCTTCTCTATAATAATTTTGTTTTTCTTATGAGAAAAGGCAACACATTCCGACAGCCAAATCTACTAAGTAGTGCTTTTGAAAGTTTGATTTCAGTGCCCCTGACTCAGGTTCCAGGAACCAAATTCTGATTACTACTAAAATTACATGGATTATTTTAGCTTTTTTATCAGATCTCAAAAACTCCATAGGTTTTCTAAGAACTACAAATAGAAACGATTTGATTCAACGTTGGAGTACCTAGTAAGGTTCATATATGAGGTTATTGACCAATAGCCAAGGAAAGATAACTAAGAGATTCAATAATCATTTGATTTGTAACAGCAGTTGAGTTTTGATGGAAAACTGTCAAATATTTCTGTAACGTCTTGCTTTTGATTTCAGATATTTATTAGTGTGTTTTAGTAAAATATCTAAGGAATAAAAAAAAAGAGAAACTAAAAAGTGTTAGTAACGCTGACCCCCCCCAGATCAAAGGCAAAGTTTATGAATTGAGAAATGAGATTATGCGTATGGGAATTTGGTTCTTCACCGTGGCAAGTCGTATACCATATACCTTTTCCATATTTTATTAATATAAATTTATTTCACTTTACAATAAATATCTTGAGATATTTGTGAAGCTAAAGAATCAAAGATCCTTATCTCTCTCTCTCTTTTCTAAAATTTGTAAACAATTCAGAAAAGTGCAGAAAAAGCTCTGTTCTTTATTCCTCTCAACCAATCGCTGCACACCTGCATTCACGTCTTTCCAGTTTTCCCCACGCGCGTGTTCTTCTATATTCTAAGATACGTGTATGGTGAGATACACGCTCTGGTATTTCGCCTGATGATGAGACAGAACTACTTGCCTCCGTGTCCATTTATCATCTTCTGTGGAAGATATTTACTATAAATATCTTATTTCTCTTGAGTGCGAAAATACAAAAATCACACAAAACAGATAAAAGAGAAGAAAATCTTCGGTTTGATAAATTAGAACAGAAATATTTAAATGAAGAGGAACGGAGAAACGAAGCGGCGAAGGAACGTAGGGGAGGAGGCGGAGCAGGGAGAAGATCCGGCGATGTGGGAGAATCTAGATCGGAATTTCAGACAAGTGCAATCGGTTTTGGACAGAAACAGATCACTTATCCAGCAAGTCAACGACAACCACCAATCAAGGATGGCAGATAACATGTCCAAGAACGTGGCTTTGATCCAAGAACTCAACGGGAACATATCTAAGGTTGTTTCAATGTATTCTGACCTCAACACCAATTTCTCATCGGCGTTTCACGGTGGGAAGAACGCACACGAGAGCGGTGGGAGTGCCGGAACCAGAGCCAATTAATCAACCCCGATCAAATTGATCTTTCTTAGTTGGACCGGCCGGTTTGAAAATTTTGAATCAGTCGGTTCAACCTATGATCTAATACCTACAAGTTATGACGTTCCCTTTATGTTATGTTAGTTTTATTGCAATGATTGTCGTTAGAATAATCCGTGGGAGAAAACCCATCATTTGGGTTATTTTAATTATGGTTCGAGTCTTTTTCAATGTGTCTCTACTGCAATTTCTCTAATGATAATAATAAATATTTAGACTTATCCATGTTTTTATTTTTATCTATAATTTATTCTAATTTTGAGTCTCTTCTTATATGAGCATCGACATTAATGAAGGTTGTTGTTAGATTATGCAACTTGGAATAAGTTCGTCGTCACCTGGTGTTGATGCAATTTGGTATGACATGTAAAGTGATCATTTAAAACAATTGACTTTTCAAAGTGATGTGTGTTAGAGAGCTCCTATGCACGCTGTGACATTCATATGACAATAAAAAGCAAACATATACTGCATGAAACTAAATTTTGATAAATTCTTCAGAAATAGAAAAATGAAAAAAAATGAAGAAGCAAGCCATTCCATACATTTCAGATACACTAGCAATGCAGAGATCTGAAGAACATAGTATTGGAATTCGAACCCAATATCAATAATATACTACAATCTTACTTAATCTGATTAGAAGAAAAAAAGTTTGATGTTTTAAAAAGATCAACAAAAACAAACTATTTGGACCTGATGGGCTTTCGACAGAAAGGACTTGCTTTACATATCTTGGACCGAGGCGCTCACTGGAGTCTCATACAGCAAATGAAGCCGCTACGCAATCTTCAATTTTAAGAGATAGGAGTTAGGACTGTGGTCTAATAGTCGCGACTATTGTGTCTAAAACCCAATTGAAACCCAAACCCAATAGTTTTATTTCATAGGATATTAGTTTTAGCCTTCTTAGTGTATAGGAATATATTAATATATGTCAGAATTGGTTTAATCATAAACAATACATTAATCAAATTTGTATGGGCTTTATTTTGTTTATCTTCTTGGCCAACTAAAATTTATTAAATATGCTGTGCTAGTCATCGATCTTGCGTACTTTATTTTTCAGCCATCAAATTAAACAAGTTGTTAAAAGATTTTTGTTTTTGTTTTTCCAACATTTCTTTTGTTTTTCACAAAATTGTTACATTGGCTAAAAAAAACTAACCAAACAAGAACCATTGGCAATGCATTTTTCAGTGCTAAATTAGCATAGATCTTACGACGAATTGCTAAATGTTTAGTCTAGGTGGAATGAGTATGGGAAGTAATTATAAAGGAGGAATATGTAGTCAACCCAAAGTATAAATATGGAGTGGGTTGAGAAACCAATTAAACGTTAACTCGCCAAGTTGGCAAAATATTGATTCATCCAAAAGCTAACAAAATTATATCTTTAGAGTGTTTTATTTTTAATTGGTCGCTGATCAACTGATAAATGATTATAAAAATTTAGTATGTACCTAATTAGTAGGTAATTAATGACAGATTAAGGACCTAATCATAAACCATTTGTGGATAAATATGGCGACTTGTTTGCAAATTAGGTGTTCAACACTTCAACTGAGTTTAATAGTCAATTTCATCAGAAATCTGATAGACTGATACCCCAACTAAATAAATTCTAATAATAAATTCAATACTCGGGATTCAACTATTTGTGGTTCAACAAACTGACTTATATAAGTACAATAATGAGAAAGAGATCCCTAGTACAAAAATCTCAACAGATTTATAGAACAGTGTCCACTAGTTGTACAATCATACGGTGATTATTCCACATAGAAAAACATGCTTCAATGGTTGAAGAATAAAGAAAGAGACTCCTTTTATATTCCTTACAATATAATCTATAAAAAAACAAAACAAACATTTGAAAAATCATTGAGTAAACGATAAAATAAAATAAAATAGAAGATGGTGCAGCAGATCAGAGCAGAGAGAGAGAGAGAGAGAGAGAGAGAGAATCCTTAGGCTTGAAGCGATAGAAACAATTGAGAGCACATTAGGTAGCAGTCCAGATGTCCCGTCCCGTCAACATATGATAAACCAAAATATTTCATCAAACCCAAACAATACGTAATAACTTATTTATTTTAACTTATATGAGTTTCCAATTTAACCGATCTCTAAGATCAATAATTACACTCAATGCCACTCCCTCAAACACTTTCTTTCTCTCTCTCCAAAATTTGCAATCTCTCTCGATCTCCAAAAAACTTCCATTTTCTCTCTCTCTCTCTCTCTCTGTCTCTGTCTCTCTCGGCTAGGTTTTTTCTGCTGCTGGGTTTTGTTTCTCTCTAACAACTCTAGTGAGTAAGGGTCTTGAGCTCCGTTCCTCGACAATGGCGGTTTCTTTGAGAAAGCTCGTGTCTTCCTTCTAAGTGAAAAAGAAGTCCACTTTCTCCTTTTGTTTCCCTCAAACCTTTCTGTTTTACTTTGAAGCGGGAAAACTGGTGAAAATGTGTTGCAAGTTAAGGCTTTTAAGCTTGTGAAAGTTTCGATTTTTCGTTTTGGGTTTCTTCAATTTTATGACTAATTAAAAAAAGTTTGTGAGTAGAGAGTAATTTAAGCTTTAGATTAGGATATTGTTTTGTCTGTCTGGTTGTGTTGTCGAGGGAGTAAATTGGAAGTTAAGTTAGGTTTTTTTTTTTATTGTTGGAGTAATCTCTTGATCTGTTAGTTTGGTTGTGAGAGATGAATCGAAGTTTTAGGGCACAAGAGTCTCTATTGCTGGATTCAGCAGAGAGGCAGAGGCAACAGCTTAGGGCTTCTCTCATGGCTGAGAAAGATGAAGAGCTCTCTTTGTTTCTTGAGATGAGACGGCGTGAGAAAGAGCAGGATAATCTCCTTCTCAATAACCCTGATGAGTTCGAGACTCCATTAGGTAACTTTTTTCACGTTTTCTTCTTCTTTCTAATTTTGTGGAGACATACCTAATGTCTTCTGGTTTGGTAAAAAAAGGAAGCTTGACTAGTTTTTCAATGGTTTTGGTTCTGTTTTGTAGGTTCAAAGCCTGGAACTTCACCAGTGTTTAACATTTCGGGTGGTGCTCCAGCACGCAAGACAGGTCCTCCAGATGATTTTCTCAATTCTGAAGGCGACAAAAATGACTATGAATGGTAACTCTTTAACCACAGTTACGTATGTCTTTTAATTTCAGTCTGTGAACACATTCACATGTGGTTATTTGTATGTCTGGAGCCATCTTAACTGCAAGCAGATTAAGTAATATTTGTGATTGTTGTATAATTAGTATTTTAAATGTGAGGATTTTAAGTGATATATATTTTTTGTAGTATAGTTATTAGTTGTTGTATGTAACCTCGAGTTGTTTCTTCGCATTTCATCATTGTCTATATTAGGCATGTGTTGGATCCAATAGACTCATATTTGGCGTCGGAACATGGAACTCTTTGTTTGTGAGGTGTGTGAGTCTTGCTTATCTTAGATAAACACTGGCACTTAATGCTTACAAATTTGATAACTTCGCTGTGTACGGTGTTCATGTCTTTTGTGAATGATACTGAGAAAGGATGGGGAAGTGTTAGTTGTAGCGTATCTGTTATCTCTTTTAGACATTCACTCATCCTATTCTAAACAATATCATAAACAAGTTATCAGTGTATCGTTTCCACCCTAACTTCTCTTTGTCTTCCGTAGGCTTCTGACCCCTCCAGGTACTCCTCTATTTCCTTCGCTGGAGATGGAGTCGCATAGGACTATGATGAGTCAGACTGGTGATAAGGGTCGTCCGGCTACATTGACTTCTAGGGTAAGAACGTTGTTGCTTACTGTATTGACCTTTTTTTATCAAAGCCTGGAATCTAGATAAACAGCTAAAAGTAGTGCAACTAGTGTTAAAAATAAAGCTCCGTGGATACTGGTGTTATATGTTTTGGACTGTCACTACTGGTTAAACCTGCCATGCATCATTTTGATGCGTTTACATCTCAAGTTTACATTTCATGTTTCTCACCAGTAAATCGCATTTATCCTTATTGTTGTGTTGGGTGTTGTTCTGCATTGTTTCATAGTAGTACATATCCCATAACAAAAGGTTAATGCAAAAAAGTATATATTCCAAATCAAATTCTTGTATGTTACACGCTTAAATTGAACAAATAAGTTCCATTATTTCTATATTTGGAATCATTACTTTATGATGGTAACCTGTGAGTTATATCTGTCGTAGCTGGCGAATTCCTCATCAGAGCCTGCTGCAAGGAACCATCTAACATCTAGGCAACCGAATTCGTCTCCTGGTCTGAGCTCTTCTAGTGGAGCAAGTCGGAGACCTTCATCATCTGGAGGACCTGGATCAAGACCGGCCACACCCACTGGAAGATCATCAACACTGACAACTAATTCAAAATCCTCAAGGCCTTCCACACCCACCTCGCGAACTACCGTCTCCTCAACTACTCGACCTTCTATGACTAATTCCAGGTCCACTGTATCTGCAACGACTAAGCCGACGTCTATGAGTAGGTCAACAAGTTCATCTAGGCTCACACCTACTGCATCTAAACCGACTACTTCAACTACTAGATCTGCTGGTTCAACAACTAGATCTACCACTAGCACCGCCACAAGATCTGCAGGTCCTTCAAGGTCGACCACACCTCTGTCAAGATCTACTGCTAGATCTTCAACACCAACTTCACGACCCACACTTCCTCCGCCTAAAACCATATCGAGGTCGTCTACTCCAACTCGCCGTCCAATCAATTCTGCAAGTGCTGCAACCACTACAGCAAAGCCAACAATATCCCATATCAAGCCTTCTTCTCCAGCGGCGAAGCCTATGCCAACACCATCTAAAACTCCTGCTGTATCACGTGCAGCTTCTCCTACAGTGAGGTCAAGGCCATGGAAGCCATCAGACATGCCTGGTTTCTCACTAGAAACTCCTCCAAATCTAAGAACAACATTACCCGAAAGGCCACTCTCTGCAACAAGAGGCAGGCCCGGAGCTCCAAGCCCTCGTTCTAATTCAGTTGAGCCAGGTGGTCCTGCAGGAGGAAGACCGAGAAGGCAGTCATGTTCGCCATCAAGAGGGAGGGCACCGATGTACACTAGTGGCAGCTCTGTTCCTGCAGTTAACCGTGGGTATTCCAAAGCCAATGACAATGTTAGTCCTGTGTTGATGGGAACAAAAATGGTGGAAAGAGTAATAAACATGCGGAAACTGGCTCCTCCCAGATCAGATGAAAAGGGTTCTCCTCATGGTAATTTGTCTGCAAAGTCCTCATCACCAGACAGTGCAGGATTTGGAAGAACACTCTCCAAGAAATCCCTTGATATGGCAATAAGGCATATGGTGCGTAATCTCTTCTCTCTCTCTTCCCCCATATGTACTAATAAGACATTTATCGGAATTTTCTAGTAACTGATATATCAATATTAATTTGAAAACAGGATATACGTAGAACCATACCAGGGAATCTGAGACCACTAATGACAAACATTCCAGCATCATCAATGTACAGTGTGAGATCTGGACATACTCGTGGCAGACCACTGAATGTTTCAGATTCTCCACTAGCGACAAGCAGCAACGCAAGCTCAGAGATCAGTGTCTGCAACAACAATGGCATTTGCTTAGAGGCAAGCGAAAAGGAAGATGACGCAGGCAGCGAGAGAGGTTGCAGGTCCCCCGCAAGCTTACAAGGGAGGTGATGGAATGAAGAAAGAAAAGCCATTTGTAAAACGTTGACCTTTAAAATCCTTGTGTTTATTATTATTGAGTGTCTTTCACACGAGTTTGATGATGATATGTGAAGTAGCGTTTTGACATTTTATGTAAACCTCTCCACCCTCGTCTCTACTTTTTAACCCTAAAGTGACCTCTATGGTAGATGGACGGATCCATTAACCGATTGATTTGTGATATTAACCACTTTTCAATGATTTCTGATTAAATTCAAACATGAATGTCAACAAGTATCATCCAACATGACGTACTTATGTTAATAATAACACACATGACCCTTATAATCTCTCAGCTGGATATAGCACACAATGAAAAGCAAAGAGCGAATCACATAGATGTAACCAATGAATAACAAAAGCAAAGAGGGTTATATTAAGCAGCGGCAACCGCCTCGGTGGGCTTGGTTTCGGGAACGTTCTTTGGAGGAGCAGTAGTAGCAGCCGCCTCTGCTGGAGGTTGAGAAGTGAGCTTCAGGTGAGCAGGCGGGTTCTGTTTGAGCTTCAGCAATATCTGTCTCATTCTTGAGAGATCCGTTGGCTTACCGGGCTTTGGACCTTGAATCACAGAGATTGATGGCTTCTTGGGGTCTTGCTCTTTCTTCCCTCTTCTTTTCTCAATAGTTGGAACCTCTTTAGGAACTAGCTCTGCTATTGCTTTCCAGTAGTTTTTGCTGGCTTCCGCATAGAACTTCTCTTGTGTCTCCACAAACAGCTTTAAGTATTCAAAGATAAAGAGAACAAACGTGTGAGCAAGTTCAATCAACGCTGTAAAAAGACAAAATATGCAGCTCAAATAGGCTCACAATAACTACACAAAGCGTTATACATATAAGATCGGTTGGGAATGGAGAGTTATGCCTATTGCGAAATAATGGCGAAACTAAGGATGGATCAAGAGAAACTATAACAGTTGACTAAGAATAAAATTGGTCACAATTTAAAATCTTAATTTCTAATGGCGACTGGACTTCCAAAGACAATTCTCGCAAAACCACATGACAAGAGCGCAGAATGAGAAACAAATGATCCTCTTCGAAAGAAAACAATCTTTGTGTAATAATCTCTGCTTAGCGGGAAAAAGTAGTTTTATGAAAGGGAAATGAAAGGAGTATAAAGAAAAAAGAAGACACCTTTTCCTTCTCCCTGTTAGCTGCTTTGTTGTTTTCACAAGTCAATTCCCTCTTCTTATGGAAATCCTCTTTGAATTGATTAGCTTCCTCGATGATTTGGTTCCGCAATTCCTTTTCTTTCTTCTCTTTCTCCTCAAGCTGAATTGCATTTTGTCTGCAGATAACATTGTAAGGCACGATATATCACTAACCACAGGACATTGATCAATCGAGTAACTTAATTTGCAAGGTAAAATGGGATGTCTCATAACACGAGATCAGATCTACACATCCGATCACAAGCATTACAAAGATGCAACCTTTGACATGAAAATGGCAGAAGACGTACAATCAAAGTTACAAAACCACAAGGAGCAAAGCAGTAAGCTTTGAGTTAAAACTAGAAGCAATGATCAACTTTGAGAACAACAAGATCCTGTCAATTCAAACTCAGATCGGATCTAATAGTGGTACACTAAACGATTTCATCAACGAGCAGATTAGCATCAACAACGACTAAAGTTATCAACTTTACTCACAGCCAGAAGTAAACCTAAAGAGGAATCAGAAATTCAGCAGATCTAACCTTCTCCATTCTCTGAGAGCAGTTCCCTCATCAGATTCCATTTCAGACGGCGGTGGCAAGATAGGACCGTCGTGTCCACCGTTGGATCCGAAGACGTCGTCTCCGTTAGAGTAAGCGCCGTAGTCAGAAGACGGCGCCGCAAAGACATCATCGATGGAGTCATCAACATGGACAGGGGCGTCGTAGGCTGAGAAGGAGTTGTCAGTAGTGGTTTCAAAGGAGCCTGACACAGGAACAGACTCAGATGCATCATCTCCCAGTATCACGAACGAATCCTCAAACACAGACATCTCAGCAACTTTTTGGAGTTTTCTTCTTCCTTTTTTCTTTCTCTAGAGACTGTACAACGAAACCAAACACAACTCACACGAATCTCTGTCTCTTTTTCAATTAAGCTTGAAATTGGAAACGGAGAAGATTAAAGGAAAGTGCGATTTATGATTTTTCTTCTTTTTTTTTTTTTTTCTTTTTTCTTAATGGGCTTTGCCAAATCATCATTTCGTAATTGGGCCAGGGAGTGAGCACTTGAAATGCTGCATTTCGGTTTAATATGGTTTGATTTGGTTGAACTCTGAAATTTGGTTAGTTATCTATGATTTTGTTTGACCGTTCAAAGGTCAAAGTCAACATGAGGCAAATGAGATGGCAAATGCTTTGCTAGTTTGCTTGATAGATAGTCAATGTCAAGGGCATCACTAGCAATTAAATTACAATGCCCGGCAAGACTACAAAAAGTTAACCAGTCTCCGAAACCTAAAACTTATTTTCAGACAAAAGAGAGAACTGCAATTTACACTTTGTTTTGCAGTTCACATCAGAGTTTTTCTAATCCAAAAAAACCGACATTCCCTCCACTCTTTTATGTACATGTCAAAAACAAAAGAGTGGATGATGTTTAAGTCTGAGAGCCTTTTTTACCTTTCCTACCAATAGACTGAGCCTAAGCCTAAGGCTGAGGCTGAGCCTCTATCTGAGAGTCTTTACCTTCGTCACCAACAGGCTGAGGCTGAGCCTGTGTCTCAGAGTCTTCGCCTCCCTTATCAATAACCTGCGTCTCTGAGTCTTCACCTCCATTACTACTCGGATCAGCCTGAGACTCTTTTTCCCCACTGGACGAGTTTCCAGGTGGTGTGGCGTCTTGGCTGCTCCTCTCTCTGTTTGCATCATCCCGCTTTTTGAAGTACTTGTCGATGAATTCTTCAGCTAGGTTGGGGTACTTCTCCACCAAATAGTTGTTGATGCACTTCCTGTACGAAAAGTCTTGTTTCGCCCCATCAGTCGAGACAACAAAGAAGCATCTGGAGTCAGTGAACGTCGTGTGCTTATCAACCTACATTGTTCCACCAAAATTTTTTCACATCAGACATATAAGGCTATGTAAGCTTTTAGAAGAGACGCTTAACTTGTAAAAGAGAATGTTATTTACCGTGATGAAATCAAGACCCGAACCAAGCTTAGAATCTTTCTCTGGATGGAAGTTCAAAATCTGCTCCAGGACATATGTCTTGTCTTCATCCGAGATTGGTTCTCCATCAGTGTACCTTCATCGAAAAGACACAGTTTTACAAAGATGAAGCCTAACACGTACATGGAATAAGTAACTGCATAAACTAGTATTACACATATAGAACTAGAAACTGGATAGACTAAGGATAAGAATTAGAAAAGCATACCCGGACAGATGCATTATTTTCCTGAGTCTCCTCATGACTGGCTCCACATCTGAGAGAAGCTCTTGCTCCTCAGAGGTGAACATGTCCAAGCGCTGTCTTGTTGCTGTAAACATGGGACCCAGATTATGCTCAGATCCAGGGGTCCTAGGAGGACGGTTCCGCTTCCAGTCTGCGCCACCACCCTGTGAGCCGGCAGATGGATATCTTTTGGTTGGAATTCCCCACGGGATTGTCTCACTCGCATCCTTCTCTCCGCCAATGGTCCCCTTCAAGGAAACCCACGGATTTCCATCATCTTCTTTAGAAGCACCTGATTGAGTTTCAGAATTGTTTTTGGCCTGAGGACCCCAAGCAGGAGCACCTGATTCAGTTTCAGAATTCTTCTTGGCCTGAGAACCCCATGCAGCAGGTGCTGATTCAGTTTCTGATTTCTTTTTGTCCCAAGTAGGAGCAACTGACTCAGTTTCAGAATTCTTTTTGGCCTGAGAACCCCAAGTAGCACCACCAGACTCAATTTCTAAGCTCTTTTTGTCCCCCGAACCCCAAGCAGCAGCATCGGATTCAGTTTCCGGGTTCTTATTGCCCCTAGAGCCCCAAGCAGCAGCATCGGATTCAGTTTCCGGGTTCTTATTGCCCCTAGAGCCCCAAGCAGCAGCATCGGATTCAATTTCCGGGTTCTTATTGCCCCTAGAGCCCCAAGCAGCAGCATCGGATTCAGTTTCCGGGTTCTTATTGCCCCTAGAGCCCCAAGCAGCAGCATCGGATTCAATTTCCGGGTTCTTATTGCCCCTAGAGCCCCAAGCAGCAGCATCGG
This sequence comes from Sisymbrium altissimum, assembly GCA_900406495.1. Taxonomy (NCBI): domain Eukaryota; kingdom Viridiplantae; phylum Streptophyta; class Magnoliopsida; order Brassicales; family Brassicaceae; genus Sisymbrium; species Sisymbrium altissimum. Next base: position 23,987 of record OVBI01000996.1, on the reverse strand, counting down.
ATTCAGTTTCCGGGTTCTTATTGCCCCTAGAGCCCCAAGCAGCAGCATCGGATTCAATTTCCGGGGTCTTATTGCCCCTAGAGCCCCAAGCAGCAGCATCGGATTCAGTTTCCGAGTTCTTATTTCCCCTAGAGCCCCAACCAGCAGCATCTAATTCAGTTTCAGAGTTCTCTTTGTCCCTAGAACCCCATGCAGCAGGAGCTGACTCAATTTCCGAGTTCGATTTCCCCCAAGATTTGTCTGAAACAGCTTTTGGTCCCAAAACGTCAGAAGAAGGCTCATTGTTTTCTACGACAACAGAATCCTTCGGAGCTTGTCTTGTTTCCCAGTTCGGTGTTGCATTTGCATCATCATCTTTTTTCTTTGGACCCCAAGCACCCCATGAATCTGACTTGGAAGATTCCTGAGCATCTTTTTTGGTAAACCAAGCAGACGAAGCATCTTCCTTCTCAACAGTTGTAGTCTTTTCCCAATCAGACTGCGGGTTTTCCTCACCGCCTGCACTTTTCGAGACTCTCCATTCTGAGCCACTGTTGCAACTATTGTCCCAAAGAGAACTTTTGTCCCACTTGGAGTCCGATGTCTTGCCTTCATCAAGTAGATTTTGGAACTCAGCACTATCATCAAACTTGGGATCTCCAAGAGCAGAATCTCGCTCGGGCGATTCAGCCCATTCAGCCATTTCTTCCTCTGTAACATCAAAACCAGGGGAAGAAACGTATGCATCTGCACTTTTCGTGGATCTGACCATTTGGAGAAAGCTGAACACATCGGTTTCATCATCATTTTCTAGACCAGTCTGCAAATAGGTTGACAATAAAGAACATCAGATTTCAGAACAATCTTTTATGAGACAAACTCAGTAATTGGTATGATTTCTGGTGAGAATGTCTACCTCTTTTTTGTTCCATAGGAGCTCAAACTGTGAACCTGTACCAACATCCACGCGTTTTCCCCAAGAACAAGACCCAACGACTGTTGATAGAGAATCTTTATGACATTTCTCAGCCGCTTTCTCGAAACATTTCCTTGGTGTCTAAAAGCACAAGAAGTAACTCCTGTTAGTATTGACTGCCAATATATTTACTCTTAGAAAATAAAATGTATTAGACATAGCGTCGGACTACTAACGATCAAAGTTGCTTCTGTGAACGGAGCCTTAATGTTCAAGGATCGACTCAAAGCCTTGTAACCTCCAGAATTGAAACCTAACATATCCCCTGAACAGGTCATGTTGTTTGCTACGAGAATGATATGTTCTTTTAAAACTCCTTTGGAGACCATTCTCACTGAAGCTGAGAGCCGCTGCAAATCAAATCAGCATCTTACATTCGACTCCCTTATACAAACAATAAGCAAATATGGTACCGTACAAGAAGTATGACAAAAGTATCATGATTTAAAGTTGTACCTGAACAGCTTGCTCAAAAGCGCATGATAACCCAAGGAGTTCTTGCACTTGCTTTATAGAATACGGGATTGACCGTTTTGTGTCGATCAGATGAAGAACTGAAAGACAAGAGTCAATCACAACCCTCCATGCATCACCACTTTTCTTGACAGCAGATTTTTCAACCGTGACATCCAAAACCCATTCCCCTCGGCGGGACACATGACGATTCCGGATCCAAGTGGTCGTGTCTGGACTATTCCAGACTATATTTGCCGAGCAAATCCGTGGATCACCTGCCCCGTTTAGAGACAAAATTATTATGAATAACATTGTTCTAGTGTAATATAAGGCTTGATAGTACAACTACAACTTGGAAGACCAATCATTAAGACTAGAAGAGGAAATGCTTTTAGTTCTGGCAATAAATCTAACTAGAAAGATTTCATAGGAAGACTCTACCATATACACTACATCCCCATCGAAACAAAAAAAATTAAAGATAGTATGGGTAGAGGAGTGGACAATAATGATGAATGCATTATTTAAGTACCTTTGATCACTGTTTCGAGCAGAATTGGGTAAATTTTGTGGGAAAGAACATCAAGAGTTCTTTCTAGTTCAGGATCAGTGGAATTGTAGCACGAAAACATCAGGCACGGCATATCAGAATCTTTGCTCGCAGATGGATCTCGGAAAGAGCAGCACTCACTGTTCATTCGAGCAGAAATTAAACATAATCAGACTTTACAAATTAAGAAGCTAGACAATCGACGTAATAAGACGAAGAACAAAAATGATGGACAGAAGGAACTAGGAAGCTAACAATGAACATCAATTTATTCAACCAAAGACAACGTCCAGAGGAAAAGCAAATCATACACAAACCTGACAGACAAAGTCATTCTCTTGAAGTCCTCAGCTTTCTTCTTTTTCTTTTGTACGAGTGAGTTAATTACGTCCTCGCACTTTTGACGTATGTCTTGCATACTGATGTTCCACCCTTCCAACAATGTCTAGTAAACCAAAAACACCATTACAAGCAAGAATTATAAGGATTATCAGGATTGAAGTATTTTAATGACAGGTAGATTCAACAGCACAGAGACCAGAGTTCAAACCTTATTAAGATGAATATGGCCATGTAGGCATGAATCCATTCCAAAAATTTCGGAAATTGCTTGTTGCTTTCTGTATCTGCATGCAAGTAAAGGAGAATCAGATTGCAAAGAGGATAAGTAAAAATCAAAACAGAACAACATAAGTTAGTGGAAACCAATACTTACTCTACTAGGAACTCGACTGCGGTATCTTTAAGACTAACTCTCTTCAGCTTGTTCCTAACTGTGTAAGCAGCATTTTCCTGGCAATATTTTTTCCCACAGCGGCATTCATTCAAATACAGAATTACACGCCGATCATTGGCAGTGTTTTGGAAGTTTACTTTGCAGAGTAGAACTTCCTGGGAAAAGGACAAGCAGAAAACAGTATTAGCATACAACAATACAGAAGATACAAGTTTTATTGAGGAGACAGCATCGAGAACACTCTACCTTCATTAGCTCCCATGATGAATTGCTATTTGGAGAAGAATCAAGCACCGCTTTATAGGCAGGGTTTGACATGGCTGTCGCTGCCAATACTCCAACAGGGTCTCCCGCTTCAAACAAACCATGATGCATATTGTCAGAACTCACTTCATACTTGAACTGCACTATGGAGTTACTGCATGTGTTTCTTACGGTCCCATCGTTGGTAATCACTATGTCCCGTAGAACAGCCATCAGATTCTTGAAGAGTGTCCCGGGCTCAGCTAACCCCCTTGAAGAGCGAACAATGACCTCCCTTGCCGCAACTGAATGAGCCATCTCTTCATAGGGATCCAGTCCGTGAAAAAAGCAGCCCTTCACAATTCCAAAATCTCCAGAGGAAGAAATCCTGACGTACTTTCTCTTACAAAACTGAGCCATGTCGTCCACCAGAGTCTTGGTGTACAACTTCTTCTTGTCTGAAAGCTGAAGACCCAGGAAGCCTATCTGCTGCACCAGCTTGTTTATTGCTGAGTTGCTATTGATGTCGATTAAATTTCTCGTAGAATACGACTTCAGCATAAAATTAGCAGCCACTTCCTTCACCTTGTGGATGCTGTTCTCTAGCTGCAACTCATCTTCATAAGATAATCTTAAGCGAGACACCATAGGAGAAATCTCCCGGGTGATGAGATTATGAATAACATCCATGTCTTCCCTAGACATGCATAAGTCTTCCAAGCTTAAACTAAATCCCTGGGAATCTAGATGCTCCATCAACAGCGGCTGGAGTGAATCAAAGAATCCCAGTGCCTCCTTTGGACCTTTCTCCAGCATGATTGCAGTTACGATTCCATTGATGACAGACGCCAACGCATCAACCCCAAAATCAAAGCACAACAAATCACTTCCGTCAACCATGAACCTTTCCCCTTTGCAACTGAGACGCTCAGGAAAGGCAAGCTGTATAATCTGGAAAAATGTCCACGCTGGGCCAGATTTACTGGACTTCCTAACTGCTGGTGGTGGCAGAGACATAGAGCCATACATAGCTAACTGTTGCGCAGATGCCTTGTGCAAAAACACCTGCTCCAGCATAACCCTCAGAGATAGCAAAGAGTCACAGCCCATCTGCAGAATCAGCTGTCCAGTATGTGAGCTACGCAGTTGCTTATCCACAGAAAAGAGCTCCATAACCTCTGCCTTAGCGGTAAGTGACTGTGGGTAGAAGAGATGGACGCAATCCCCATCGAAATCAGCACTGAGAGGGCCACACATCAGTGGATTGATTTTCACCGTGTTGTCTTCATGCACATACACCCGAAGTGCTTGCAGAGAATGCTTGTGTGTTGTGGGAGGACGGTTGATGAATACAACATCCCCATCCATGACCCTGCGATGAACTATCTGCCCCGGTTTAAGGACTGTGTGCCCCTTGGAACCATCTCTCAGAGAATAGGTTGTTGAACCTTGGGTATAGCTCAAGCACATCTTGTTGTCCACTAACTCTTGTAGATAGCCAATGTTGTGGACACTAACCCTCTCCTCAAATGTGATCCGATGAGCAATCTCCATTGGGATCCCTACCTCATTTACATTCCTGTAAGCATCTCCAGTGATGACGCTGCGAGAAGAGAAGCCTGAACCCTTTCGAATGAAAAGTGTTCTCATCTTTTCTGTCCAAGCTTTTGAAGAGGAACTGTCAGAGATCTTAGATACGCCGTATCTCATATCAATGTTTCTTGATGGCTTCGCAGTACCCCTCACTCGAAGATAGGTATCCACCACTCTAAACATCTCACTGGCTTCAGCCCAATGCGACTCAAAGTTTGTCTCGCCAGACCTAGAGTTATTTATAGCTACCACTTTCCTCAGAACGTCTTTAAGCTCAATTCTGGACGGATCCTGAAAACAAGAATGGCGTAAATGCAGGGTTAGTTTGTAAACAAGCCGAAGCATTCAATTAACTCAAGAAAGGATTTTTGTTTCGACTCCCTTACCACGGACATGGAGCTGGAACCATCAGAAACTTCTGGCACTGCCAAACAGTTAGGCGGGACTGGAAGATATTCTAGTACGTATCCTTCTTGAGGAATATGTCCCTTTGCTTCGAGTTTCTTTCTTGTTTCTTCGGGAATCCGTCTTAAAATTTCCTTTACCTAGTGTTTGTTTTCCCAGCATATGGAAAAGGACATGGAAAGAAGGTAATCATCAGTTTCAGAAACAAAACATCACCAAATATAGAGAATAATAAGCAATAAACAAAAAGAAAGTAAGAATGTCTTCGGCATTAAAACCCTACAAGATCCAGTAAACTAAAGATCACATAACATGAGCCATTGACGCCTTGCAGTAGCTGACAGAGGATATTAATTGCTTGTTTTGGTCAAACATTCACAAATGAATTCAAAAGTACAGTTACTTAGCTTAGCATGCTTCTAACCGAGACTGTTAACTAATATGATAGGAAGCCTAAATCATACCAAAAACTTATTTTTATAGAAAAAATCCTTACAAATGGTTCTGCACATGTTAAATAATTACGAAACAAAGTATTTTAAGGTAACACATAAACATTCTATGATAGAAACAGAAACATAAGCATGCAGAAGAAAGTAAAAACCTCTCTAGCCAGCAGGGGCCGCGTATAATCGCTTCCATAGCGGTAACCATATCTTTCCAGGAAATTCCAGCAACCCCCCTGCAGTCTTGATCTAGATGGGAACTTCAGTTCCAGATATGAGGCACCATCTGATACTTTATCTCTGATTGAGATGTTCGAAGCTTCCTAATAGAGTAATTCAGTAGTTAAAATCCAAGAAGTACAGCGATAACATTATCTAAAGACACATATAAGCATTGAATCTTCCATGGTGTCACGAAAATGCCAATAATCACTACTTCACAAAGCATTGATTAATGTTATGCTCATTGAATAGATCAACAAACGCACAATAAGTATTCTAAATATGAATTAGCACGTTTACTAACATGCAACTAGTTGAAGAAAAGCTTAAGACAACTAACTAAATGTTGAGCAGGGTCCCATAAGAAAAATCTATCAACTTGTTTTTCAGGTGAAAGGATCAATCAGAATGTGTATGGCATTACTCACCTCACAGCAGACGCCTAGTAAACGCTCCGCAAGCCCAGAACTTGTGCTCTGTAATCAGAAAGGTTGAAAATAATGATAAATCCTATCAAATTTCATGTGTGAATCACCGATAAGATAATTTAAGACAACTCAGTGAGGTCGTACCTTAGCCTTCTTTATTTTCAGACACTTCAAGCACAGAAGGCTCAGCATTTGTTTCAACTCACTAACATGGGCAGGATGGTATATCGGCACTGGCAGATGAATATACCCGAAATGACCTGAAAATGTAGAAACAAACCTCGATATCTGAAATTTCGGTAAACAATGTATGAACAAGAATGTAGCAAAAAACGGAACTGGTTTACCTTCACACTTATCTGGCTCTGTCGCACCGCAAGATTCACATTTACCAAATTCAAGAGGTAACCCCAAGAATGAGTTAGACAATTGACTGGCATGATTGATCCCAGCGTCACTAATCGATGCTGTACGCTGCAAGAAAGAATTATAGACGAGTGAGAAATAGATGAGTGACAACTCATGATCCTAGCTTAGAACTAAACAAGACCGTACATGAAACTTTTGATCACTCATCTAAACGCATTCATCGATTTAAATGCCAAACAAAAGGGAGATAGTCCAGAGAGGATAACTCTTTTAACTTACGATTTCACGGTGAGTAGCAAGACCGAATGTGATTCCAACAATCTCTGCTTGTAGAATATCTGATGAAGATGCTTCTTCCATGACAAAACCCTAAAACTTGAATCCAGACAACAGCGAGACCGAGTTAGCACTTCAAACAAACAGACAAACGGAGACATTCTCGAGTACACTAACTCCCACAGATTTTATAAAGAGAAACCCAGTTTTTGAAAAAGTTGAAAACCGAAACAACTTGGAAAAAACTATGAAAGGAACAACCTTTCCGCTTGTTTCCTCAAAATCGAAAGCAGTAAACACACGACAAAGCGAAATCTCCCTAATTTCAAACCAAGAGAAACCCAGTTTTTGAAAAAAGTTGAAGAGTCGGGAAGAACAAGTTCGCAAAACAGTTAAAGGAACAAACTTTCAGCTCAATCGAGAGCAGTACACACACGATCAACCGAAATATCAAACCTACATTTGAAACCACTAACTAAACCCATAAACCCAGCACTAAGAAACACGGCGGCCTAAGGCATGATCGGCATTGTTTTCTAGGAAAAGCAACGAAAGAGAGAGTGAGTTGGGTTAAGACCAAATACCTGAGAATCGACGGAGGATTTCTCGGTTAACCGGAGACGAAACGAAACGGAACCGCAGGAAAACAAACAAGGGTTTTGGAGGTGAAAAAGAAGGAGAATCTGAGTGAGAGAGAGTGAGAGTGAGCGAAAATGGCGGACTTTTCTCAAAAGAGAGAGACCCAGAAGAATCTTTTTGAAGCTTCAAAGCTTTTTCTCTCCCAAAATCGTTTCTTTCTCTTCGGCTTCAGTCTAAAGTCTAAACATTTGCATGCATAAGCTGAAAAGGTGCTCGTTTTCATTTTCTTAATTAAATGTGATTATCTCTCCCTTAATTGAGGATATAATAGAAATAAATAAAGTAAAAATTCGGTGTACAAGTGCCCAACCATTATTGGATTAAATAAAGTTACTGTTTTGCTCAACATGACTTGTTTTGTTTAATTAAACCGTATGATTTATCATTATTAACTAAAGAGTAGAGACTACAGGCTACAGCCATTCATACACAACAGAAACAGTAAAATTCAAAGACGCCCATTACAATTCCTGGCTCTTTATTGTTATAAACTGTTATCTATTGTATACCAGCTCTTAGTTAGACCCTTTTTTTTTTATCAAAGCTCTGTAAAAATTTTAGAGGTGGATACTAATAAAAAGGTGAAAGAAGAGTCGAATACAAACAAATATTCGACCATTTCCATCTCATTTCTGCAGTCTTGATCTAGATGGGAACTTCAGTTCCAGATATGAGGCACCATCCTAATAGAGTAATTCAGTAGTTAAAAATCCAATAAGTACAGAGCATTGAATGTTCCATGGTGTCCCGAAAACCCCAATAGTCACTACTTCACAAAGCATTGATTAATGTTGCTTACACTCATTGAATAGATCAACAAACGCACAATAAAGTATCGTAAATATGTATTAGCACGTTTACTCACATAGTCACATGCAACTAGCTGAAGAAAAACTTAAAGACAACGAACTACATGTTTACTACTTACACTTTCACTCTACTTATTTAGCTTTAACGAGCTCATGACTCCTTAGTTGTCCCACCTCGTGACTCTTTTCCTCTTCTTCTCTCCACGTATTTCTCTAAACAGCTCTTCAAGTTCTTCACATAGTGGTTCTGGAGTCAGCGGAATCATCTCTTCACTATCACCAACACTATTCTCATCTGGATCTGTCTTCTCCTCCTCACTATCCACATCCAGGATTCTTGGCACCTAAAGAATGATTTTTTCATCGGTAAAAAAAGAATGATTCATGTGCTGAGATGTTTATGGCAATGAGTTTGTTACTTTGTTACCTCCGAAAGAATGTTGTGCATAGTCTCCTGATGCATATGCTGATGTAAAAGCTACTGGCGATACGTTATCTATTACTGATGCTTCTCCTGCGGGAAAAGCTACTGGTGATGAGTCCAAGATGTAGTGATCGATAGAGCATCAGTGTGTACGTGTCTCGGCACCACATCCCACCAACGATGCTGAGTCACTACTGACATGGTCTCTTCCATCCTCAATCTGTTGCTCCTGCTCCTGTAGTACAAATGATAGATCATGCTGCAAGTTAAAGTAGCATAATGGGTAAATCAAGTTCAAGAAACCAGTCATTAGTTTCTGATACTTGATCGCTATACACAGATCAATGCAAGCAAAGAAAATCCAAACAAATTCGTGACCAAAAGGGTAGAGTAACAAGCAGAGATAAGGAAAGAGTAGGAAAAAGAACAAATCACCTTTTCTTCTTCATTTCTTGTTCTTCCTCAGCTATCTCTTCGTTTTGTTGTTCCTCAGGCAGTTCATCTTGCATTTCAAGGCACCTATTTAGAATCTTCGATCAGAATCCAATTCTCCTCACCATACACCTGAAGTGCAAAGCGTCACTTTCAGTTTCAAATAGAAGGCTTTCAAGGAATTGAAAAGAGAGGCCTTAAAACCGAGGAACATACCTCTAGCAATTCCTTGATACACATTTTGATGTCACGCTCATCAAATCCAAATATTCTCATGGCATCTCGTGCAGCATCCTCTCGCATCAGTCCAGCCTTCTGCAAAAAAAGGGAAAAGACACCAATTTAAAGACAAATCAAACATGAGACAGACTCTTGCTTGTATTTCTCAATGAAATCCAAGAACAAAAGAAACAAAGCAGAACCTAAGAAAGAGCTCTAAAGCATCTCATACTCTCCCAAGTCCCAAATAACCATCACATTGATCAGTTCAACTTCAACCTTTATGTAACAGTAAAATGCGTTACCTATTTTCTTCCTCTAGGCGCCATTTCTATTATCCCAAAACACCTGAAAACGATACCAAATTCCAAAATGATAACTAGGAAGAATCAAAATGATAGGTAACACGCGTAATTAGAAGAACAAAGACAAAATTGTATTAAGAAGTAATTATTAAAAAACAAATTCGAGAAAGTGTATAATGAGTATATTTTAAATTTGGAGTTTTTATTTTGAAATAGAACCTCTTTAAAGTCTTGAATCTTGAATCAGTTATAGTACACAGAACTAAGAAATCTAATTTGATGTAGGAATCGTACATGTTTATTTGAAAAACATACTTCAACTCCATGTGTGGCCAAACCAATTAATATTATAAGCATTTGCTCTAAGAACCAATACTGAGCTTTTTGCAAACAAAGACACCTGAAGTCACCAAACCAAGCACCGAGAAGGCTCCTTGCCTTGAACGCCAGAACTCGGTCCACGTCAAAGGTTTTTTAATTTCAGACAAAACCTTGTCGAACTGTTGGTTAAGATCGTGGAGACCACCATTATTATCAATCACAACATCAGCTTTGCTTCTTTTGGAATCCAACGACATCTGAGCCATCACTCTGTTTCTTGCATCTTCCTCACTCAATCCATCTCTCTCCATCAGTCTTTTGAGCTGTGTTTCTTGACTGACCCACACAACAACAATAGGTTTTGTCCATTTATCCATCTTTGCTTCGAACAACAATGGGATATCGACAACTATCACTTTAGCTCCTTTTGCCCATTGTTTCAGAATCTCCCAAAAGATACCAGTTGATATGTAGGGAGCCATCAACCTATAGAGTGGAAGACAACACAATTCCCAAATATCAAAATCTCATCCAATAAACACAAAAACGGAAAGTATCGATTCCTAACCTGTTTAGAAGTTGGCGTTTGGAATCAGAAGAGAAGACCATCTGACCAAGTTTTGGCCGATCAACTTCTCTACTAGGAAGAAGAATGTCTTCACCAAAAGCTGCAACTACTCTTTTCCATCCACCACTTCCTTTCTTCAATACATTCTGCAGAAATAAATACAACTTTTATGATCTCTACTTGAGCTAAATGGCATACACACCCTCTTGGCTATTACATAACCTAACGATCCAATCTTGACACATTCTCAAAAGTGACTCAAACCTCAAAAGTTTTTATCTTTGGACATGACAAAGAGTAAGCATATCATTATTGGCTTATTACTTAACAGATCAATCTTGATACATTTGTCAGAAAGTGAGTCTAGTGAAGCTACAACCTCTAAAAATCTCATCTTTCAACATCACAACAAGGCAATGAACTCAATAGTAACAAAATCATTTGAAAGAGAGAGAGAGATGTTTACTCGAGCAACAACATCAGCGTCAACAACGGGAATGCCACTAGCCTTGAAGAGGTTGGAGACTGTACTCTTCCCAGATGCTATGCCTCCCGTTAAACCCACTATTCTCATCCTCTTCCCACAACCTAAACAATTCTTACAACTAACATTTGCCTCCTTCCGTCGTCGGCGAGCTCAGCAGCCTTGCAATTCGGTCGAGCAAATTTCGTCATGTTTCTCATTGTGGGCCAATGATGTGGGCTTCTTCTCTCACTAATATGGGCCTCACTCTATTAGATTCTTTAGCGTGGGTTTGTTTTGGGATGTAAATTACAGTCAGCAGAAATTGTAACTCATTGAACCAACTAACCTTAACAAAATCATTTTAATACTTGCAATCCAAATGTATATAACAAAAAAAAGAATTTATCAACTTATTTATGAAAAAGGAATAAAACGAATGCGAGTGTTCGTTAAGGAAGACCACAAATTCAAAGAGTGTCCAATATATATGATCATGCTCTTCTTTTTAAAAAGCGAGCCTACTGCTTCTCCTTATTGGACCCTCCAAAGATTGATTTCTAAAAAAGTTGACGAAAATGATTGAAGAACATTATATATAAGAAAAAGTTGACGAAAATCATATCATTGGTTCTCATATTCTTTCGCATGGGAATACTATATATATATAGCGCTTATAAGATATGGCCAAATGGTATATGACTTGACTACCTAACTCGTGGAATACCACACTTAAACTACATTAAAATTGTGTATAGACTTGATAAACTCGAGACACGTCTTCAGATGTTGAGTTTGCCTGAAATGTAGTTCAAACAAAGGCTTCTGATAAAGCTTTGCTTATAACCTCCGGGAGTAGTCTTTCCACATTTTGGAAACTAACAAAAACAATTATAACACTAAAGATGTTCATTAATTAAAATGTCCAACAATTTGTTTATTGGCTCAAAAACACTCTCTTGTCCGTTAAAATCGGCGGATCGAATATCAGTGGTGAGGACACTGATAACATTTAGCAAAGAGGCCAAAAGTATCAACTTGTTTAATGAAATTAGTCATACTCGCCCATCCTCCTAAACCGAAACCAACCACAAACACCCAAACCACCACAAACACGTTCACCAAAAACGCACCTCTCCAACCGCCAATCACTGTCGGTGGCTTCTCGGCCGCGTTTTGACGGGAAGAAGCAGAGCGGTAAGTGAGGATGTGAGAAAGTGACGGGATGATGTAGACGGTGAATGTGACTAGGAGTGCACCAACAGCTGAGTTAATTGGACCGAAGAAAGGAAAGATTATGGCTAAGAACCAAATCGGAATCACCACCGGCAATCTTGTGATTGCTCGTAATAAAATGCTGTTTGTCTCGTGCATTCCGATTACTTTCTCCCACACGAAATACAGCGGCGTGCATGCGTACCCAAACGTTATAAACTGCATCATAGAAATTATTATATTACTACCAAACAATATAAAACAATATAACTTATAACATAACATTTTAGACCAAATTAAAAAAAAAACAATGTAACTTATAATATAACATTACATACAGACAAATTTCCGGATCTACCTGGTGGATGAGCATGAGGATAACTGCAGCGTCGCGCCAGGGTGAGTTGGGAAAGAGGGAAAAGGCATTAGCATGTGTGAGAAGCTCATCTCCAAAGGCCCAGTAGACGGAAGCAGCCGATGGTATGGTTAAGGTGAAGACATAAAGTGTAGCCATTACATATATGTACTTGAACTTTCTAGGCCTCCACATTGCATGCATTATCTCCCTACAGATTCACATTATCAACATGTAAAGGTAAAAATAAAGAAAACGCAAACAAACAATCGAGACATAGAAATATGTACTCACACTGTGACAGCGTGGCCACCAAAAGTGTACAATATATTAGTGGCTCCTGTGAAATACAGAACCAGCTTAGTTGGACCAGAATGAGTCACTCCCTCGACCTGACCATGGACAAGGGCCGCAATGGTAAGGTACCAAGCGGTGTAAGTGGTCATGCCAAGACCGAGAAAGGACCATATTCTGTAGTTGTGAAACGACGGAATAAATACTGTGGTTGCACAACACGCTCCGAATATGTAAGTCCATGTCCTCTTGTCCAGCTTGTCGTTTATATAATATATGTTACTGTCCATAATTGTTACTTCACCATTAAAAACACAAAAGAAAGATATGGTTTTATTATCAATAGCGAATAAATTGAGAAATATTAGCTTAACCAACCTTGCACATGCGATGAGTTGGATAACAGAACCAAAGAGGAGAAATGTGCAGTTGAATGTTAATCCTATTGCTTTCCAATATGGACCAAGCAGACCATCTAACACTTCGAACCACTGCGATAATAGTGTTTTAACGATGTATATTATATTATAGCGCGGAACAAAGATCTAATTAATGGTGAAGGTTGAATCTATAAGAGTTTTGTTAGTATAACCTGAATGACATGGCTGTTAAAGTTAACATTCTGTTTCTCTTTTCGAATTCTGTACTCAACGTAGAGAACACTGATGAGATAAGCTGTCCAACATCCCATAAAACCATAGAAAATCTGCAGAATTACTCCTGATGCCATTCCCATTTGTGAAAATGAATAAGGTAGTGTCAATAGAACTTGAGCAACCTGCCAACAAATTAGAATAATTTTAATCCTTAAAATTAAGACACATTTTATTGGTTTAGTGCGTGAAATTGATTGATCTAAAACCTGGTTTGATGCACAGCTAAACCAAGCATCATAAACAGAACCACCATGCCATAGAAAGCTCTTCATGCATAACTCATCTCCTCTCTGTTCAATCTCATCCTCCATTATTCCTTCTTCAGTTCCCTTAATCGACATCTTCAAAATCTGCTTCATAATTTAAAACAGTAAGGAATAAAAAAAACTTTGAAAAACTGGTTCTGTACTATATTCCAAAATCGACAAATGATGAGACTTTTGAGGCTCGTGAGCTGCGATGTTGCTCTATTCCCATGTTTTGGACTATTTTGCATTCTAAAAAAGAGGAAAGAATGGTTGCTCTGTTTTTATGGGAATGGCTAACATAATTTCAAAATCAATTTTTTAAAACTCTTTTTTTGTTTTTGAATTCCGCAATATGCCTATGACTATTAGAAATGTATCTATAGTAGCATTTTTTTTCAATAACAAAACCATCTCCTTATCAACAAATCAAATCTGCTTTTTCTGAGTTCTCATCTTCTAGCATTAAAAGTTTGTATCAAACCAATGGATTAATTTTCAAAATGGAAAAGTTGATTTTAGTGGTATGGAGATGAGTGAGAGTAACAATGGAAAAGAGTGAAGAACAGTTACCTAATGACTCTTCTCTTCTGCTTCCGTCTGCAAAGATTATACAAATCAAATGATAAAGATGTAAACTCCTTTATAAAAGGAAAACTTTAGACCACAAACGCAGAGAATGAAGGGGAGAACATTTTTTGAACCTTAAGACAAAGAAATGACAAAAACAAAAATCTCTTCTTCTGTGTTTCTAAGAAATGACAAACGTATAACTATCGCCTTTTCTTTTGTCTTTCCTTTATCTCTCCTTGTTTTGACTGAAGCTAATGAAGCATTAAAACAGAAATAAGATATAACTCGAGATTTATCAGCTTTTCTCTTTGGCCTGGTGATTATTTTCTTTCTCAGTGGGGTCCATCAGTCGATTCAAAAGTTTGTGAAATATATTTACGATTATTTTTGGTCAAATCAGGGAATAGATAAAAGGAGCCTTTTTGGTATATACACTGCACTTTCGTATATACATGCACTTTTTGTATTGTCATTATTACATAGGATATTTCAACAGTGGATGATATTTCAAGAAATGCTTGGATAAAAATTTGTTATCGTAAGAAAATGTCAAAATTACTTCATGCGTCATAGACTCATAGCTTTGGAGTGCACTCTATCCATTTATGCGAGATATCATTACTAAATAATCATTCTATCCAAATGTTTTATTGAAAATTTTGGTTACGGTGTCGAAGGGTCATTAGGAAGGGTCGGAGATGGATTATATTTTTTTTTTTCATTTTATTCCCAATGCAGACACCTTATTCCACGAATTCCATCTTAAACAGTTGCGAGCAGAAAAAACTAGATGGACTCAGAGCGAGAACATTGAGAAAAATAAGAATTCGTGGCTTAAAAAGCTACAGACTTAACTCGAGTACATATGGCAGCCATGTTCTTGGAGAAGGTTTATAGTCATTTTTCTCGTTATAAAACGGACAAAAATAAAATTTAATATACAGTAATAAACAAAAGAGACAAAAACAAAGAGTTGAAGAAGAGTTAGAGATGTAATTCTGCAGAATTATACTTAGGTAAAACACCGGATATATGATTTTAACATGCAATAGTCAATAAGTTTACGTGGCTAAAACAACTAGAAATTAAGCATATGAAGCGACAATAATGTTCTTGCATCATAAATTCCAGATTTCATTATATTTTTGTAATATAAAAGTTGATACACCATAACATTTGCAATCATGGTTCAAAGAGAGAGTGTCCTACTCTTATATGTACATACAATCATGCCATTCTTGTCAAAAAGCAAGCGTCTCCTCTTATTTGGACCCTCCAGAAGACAAACCAAGAACGATCCGTTTTCAAAACCTATGCAAGAACAAACAACCGTTGACGATAACCTTGGAAAACAAACCGTAGAAGGAAAAAACATGAAACGTCTGCTCGTTTCCAGTAATTACAAAGCAGTAACAGTATAGGTAATTCATAATGCTCCCACAGTCGTTTGCACGAAAGAAACAAAATATTAATTGAGTAGACATAAATTATTATATATGATATTTATGGCCATAAAAAGATATAAGATCTGTATGGGCTAGGCCTGTTAAAGAGGTATTGACACACACTCCTAAAGAGAAATGGATACATTTAATAGGCATACTGGACTACAAACTTATTTGGGCCACATCTCAAGCCCAACTTAGAGGTTGCTACAAACCCAACAAATATGAACCGTTAGATCTAGGTCATCGCAAAAACCCTAACCGTTAACTATATAAACCCCAAAGTCTTCTTCAACTTTTTCTACACTACTTCGCAGCTTAGGTTTTTGTTTCTCCTCTTAACTCAGAAAACAGTTGCAGAGGTTAAAGTGACGGCGCCAATTCGCTGTCCGCCTTGTACGAGCTCGAGCTTCGTCTAGGCCCTCGATTTTTCATTACCCTTTCCTTCTTCCTTACATTTACTTTGAATCGTATAAAATGGCGGTGAAAGCAACAAAGGCGGAGAAGAAGATCGTGTACGACTCAAAGCTATGCCAGCTTCTGAATGAGTACCCTCAGATCCTTATCGTTGCAGCTGACAATGTCGGGTCCACTCAGCTTCAGAACATACGGAAAGGTCTACGTGGCGATTCCGTCGTTCTCATGGGGAAGAACACAATGATGAAGAGATCTGTGAAGATTCATGCTGACAGAACCGGCAATGATGGTTTCTTAAACCTCTGTCCTCTTCTTCAGGGGAATGTTGGGCTCATCTTCACCAAGGGTGACTTGAAAGAAGTCAGTGAGGAGGTCGCTAAGTACAAGGTTTGTTCCTACTTCATTCATCTTATTGTTATTATGGTGGTTTGCTGAACGTGATTTGATAAGTTGGATAGTTTAGGCTTTATCTCTAAGTTATTGCTCTGAGATTATTAGCTTGGAAAGTGAAAGTTAGCATTTTGGTATGAAATGTAATAATGTAATGCATTTTGGTCTTGGTTTGACACTTTTGTAGTCACTTAGGTTTACTTGGAGACTGCATTTTTGTTTTGATTGACGATTTGGTTAGTTGTGATTTCTGTTTACCTATTTCTTAAGATTGGTTACTTGGAAAATTGAAAAAGCTTGCATCTTTGTTGAAATTGGAATTCAAATGTTTAGAACCACCTTTATGCTCTGTTTTGAAACGCATTAGCATTCAACATTCTGTAGCTCCTCTCTAGTGTTTTGATTGATTGGTTTAGAACTTAGTTTGTACTGTTAATTGATGAAAGCTTGCGTATTCTGTTCTTTTAACAGGTTGGAGCTCCAGCTCGTGTTGGCTTAGTCGCTCCAATTGATGTGGTTGTGCAACCAGGCAACACTGGTCTTGACCCTTCCCAGACCTCTTTCTTCCAAGTGCTTAACATTCCAACCAAGATCAACAAAGGTACGGTTGAGATCATAACCCCTGTGGAGCTCATCAAGAAAGGCGACAAGGTCGGTTCATCCGAGGCTGCGCTTCTAGCCAAGCTTGGAATCAGGCCCTTCTCTTATGGTCTCGTCGTCGAGTCTGTCTACGACAATGGCTCTGTGTTTAGCCCTGAGGTGCTTAACCTCACTGAAGACGACCTTGTTGAAAAGTTTGCAGCTGGTGTCTCGCTCATCACTGCACTTTCTCTTGCCATCTCTTACCCAACCTTAGCAGCTGCGCCTCACATGTTCCTCAATGCTTACAAGAATGCTCTCGCTATTGCCTTGGCTACTGAGTATTCTTTCCCTCAGGCTGAGAATGTGAAGGAGTTCCTAAAGGTTTGATCTATCTTTTTTTTGAGTTTCAGAACTTATGATTAGTCAATGAAACGTTTATTAACTGTTTAGGTTACATTATGGTTCAGGATCCAAGCAAGTTTGCGGTTGCGGCGGCTGCTGCACCGGTTTCAGGAGAATCTGCTGGTGCTCCTGTGGCGGCGGCGGCTGTGGTGGAAGAAGCTGCAGAAGAGTCTGATGAGGACATGGGATTCGATCTGTTCGGCTAAAATACGCCGTCCTAGCTTTTTACCAGTTATTTTTATGATTATCAATTAAAGTCGAACCTTTTTTAATTCACTTTCAGAATTTCTTTGTTGCACGTTATGGATATTTTGTCTATCAAAAATCGCTTTCTGGTTTTATTTTTTTCTCCGTCCAGATATATTTTATTCCCTTATCCCAATTCTATACACTATATTGGTTTAACAGATTCGTGGTTGTACGTATTTGCCTGATGAAAATTCTATGGTCATCAAATTGGATTATGTGTCAGTCAATGGGGAGGCTTTCAATAGAAAAACACACCAACCTCGTTACGGTCCAGTTGTTGAGTTGCCTGAACAAATCCGTGAAGGACACGCGTTAGTTTATATGAAAACTTTATCTCGACATATAAGAGAAACTAAGTGATATGGGGGAGGACATTCCCACAAGCCAACTAGTTGTATACAAAGAGACATGTTGAGCTAGATAGGTAAGGGTTCGATGAAGAACATTTATCACTGATCATTGATCAAAGAGTTTGTTATCTCTAAAAGACAGATAAAGAGATGACAGGTGAACCTAAGCAAAGAACCAAAACTGAATAGGACTTTGAACACAAGTCACGACCCTCTTGATGCGCAAAAGCAAGAAGCAGGTTTGAAAGTGCGGAGGAAATTCTTTATTGTTTTAAGCTATGTTTGTCAATTGAAATTTATGATGCTCCTTGGGATTTCCTTAACTGATGATGCTCTTTGGTTTTTATTCATTAAATTATACTGTCTGATGCTCCTTGGTTCCCTCCCTCTTTTGCAGACGTTTTTATCGGCTTAGTAGATCTAATTGTCTTTGTTATATAATGTTTTTTTTTTTAACTTGGTTGGGCGTTTGGCACTTTGGCTCCCTCGTTTCATAAATGCATATAGTGAGTAACATCATATAGTGTTCAGGTATCTCACGTTATAATGGTTATTAGTAGATTGGCCATGACGCAAAATCATGTTGCAATAATTAATAAGATCAAAATTATATGTCGTTGAACATACAGTTTTTAAATATTAGAGCTCCAACCTCTAAAACACATGACATCATAGAACTTCTTATCAGCTAGCTGTACAATCTAATTCATAAATCAATCAATAAAACACTAGAGGGAAGCTACAGAATGTAAACCTAAGACACTAGAATCCTTTAGTCATGGCTTTTATTTCTTATGAACTCTTCGTCACGAATTTACAGTATAGGGTGAAGATTCATATTACATATATATATGCTAGAGAAAAGATTTAAAAAGCAAGAGAATTTTTGGACGAGATTATATAGCTAAACGTACATTTCACCATTTTTGAGGTTACAAAATGTTTCTTAGTTATGTTATGAACAGATTTTAATATTTCTATTCCTTACTTCAGCGCCTACACTAATATTCACTTGCTTCACGCTATAACGAGAGGTACATTACATGAATACAGTTTTATGAATTAGATTGTACAGCTAGCTGATAAGAAGTTCTATGATGTCCTGTGTTTTAGAGGTTGGAGCTCCAGCTCGTGTTGGCTTAGTCACGCCATGTCGATGTGGTTGTGCAACCAGGCAACACATATAGACCTCATTCTTCCAAGTGCTTAACGTTTCAGCCAAAACCAACGTTTTTTAACTGAAGATTATATGGTCTAGGATCCAAGCAAGTTTGCGGTCGAGGCAGTTACGGCGGCTGCACCGGTTTAGGAGGATCTGGTGAAGCTCATATCTATGGAGGAAGAAGCTGCGGATGAGTGATGGGGACGTTGTATTCTATCTGTTTGGCTCAAATACGCTGTCGTAGCCTTTCACCAGCTATTTTTATGGTTATTGATTAAACTCAAACCTTTTTTTAGTTCTCACTTTCAGAATTTCGTTGTTGCACGTTTTCTGGATATTTTTGTTAATCTATCAAAATTGCTTTCTAGTTTTTAAATTTTATCTCCGTCCAGATCTTTTTTTGGAAGCCACTTATATTGGTTAACAGTTTCATTTTTGCACGTAGTTACATAATGAAATTTCTATGGTCATCAATAATATTACTTTAATATATTTTTGCTTTGAGCTTCGATGGTTCATATCGAGAGATTGGATAGTGATGCTTCTTAATAAATATTCAAAATCGAGTAATGTTAAAACTATTTTCTTATCTAATACGGTTCTTGTTTAGGTCTTTGTTTAAGGTCGTAGATTTATCGTTTTCATGATATGGTCCAAATGGTGATTTTGAAGTACCAAACCTTACTACCGTTTCCTTGTATTATATAAATGGTGGTCTTTTTGGTGTATGATTTAACATGACGCTGCCCTGAAATACAATCAACAAAATAGCATTACGTTTTCTTTATAAACTGTTCAAAAGAAGAATTCAAGGGGATAAGTATGCCTTTTTTGTCTGATTGAAGAAGCATGCTTTTGTCGATAATTAAAAAAAAAAGTTTAGGAAAATGGATCAGACTCATCCTCTGCATTCCCATGAGAGGATGAAACATAAGCATGGGAATTGCGGAGTCAAAAGAGGAACATGTCGTCCCACTTATGACTTGTAATTATCAGAATAAAACAAGAAAAAGAAGGAATGTGGCTCTAAATTAACGTCGATTAAATCAGCTTTTGTATATTTATAAGGAAAATTAAAAGGAAGTAGTAACCGAGGCTTTTGGTGGATAAGGACTTCCTCTGCGATGCCGTTTTGTGATGACATCATCATCAGTATTATAAGTATTATTCCAATTTCCGAGTTGCATCTATTTTCTTGTCAAGTAAAAGTCAAAAAAAGAGTCCGACATAGAGGAAGAAAGGAGAATATGTTTCCATGTTCCACAACGGATATACATCAAATTGGTACGACTTTTTTTTATCTATAATTATTGCATGTTCAGTCGTCATAGTTCATTACGATATTTTTCACAGTTTTAAACTATGATGCATGGACCGCTGACCTATGGCGGCTAGTCCGAAGAAAATGCAATTAGCGCGGTAAAAATATAGTTTTATATAAAACATTGAATCGATAAAATTAACTTATACAAATATTTCTAACGTTTTCCAACTTTTGAGGGGAAAAACACACACACACACACAAAAACTAGGTACCGGATTTTCCTTAACAAAAAGAATTGAATACACGGGTAAAAAAATTCAGTAAATTGCGATGCGAAATGTGTTACTCAAACTCCTGCAAAACAGCTGCATGCGCCACCTTACAATTAAGTGGAATCATAAATTATTATTTTGTGGTTACTGAGAGATTTTTAATAATGGCTACATTTAAAATAAAAAATAAGAAGGGGATAAAATAGAGGTAGGAAAAAAATAGAGAAATGCAGAATGTCCCATCAAAGAATATGTATGTTAATTTATTTAGTGTTAGATCTCATCCACATGCAAATATAGTACTTGTCTTCTCCTCTCCGGCATTTATTGAGGCATTAGGCAGCGTGATGTGCTCCCATACCAAATTTTATCCGAATCATGCCATCTAGTCCAAAGTTAAACAATAACTGAAAAAAAAATCCATGGTACCAAAAATCACTACGGTTATCAAAGAAATAAAGTATAATTGATTGTTCGGATATCGTTGTCTGTTAAATTCGCTTATATTATTTAATAGTTTCCATTGATTGTTTTATTTATTTATTTTAAATATCTGATTAATGTTGTAACTTCTAGAGCTTGGACAATTGAGGTTTGGATGAGGTTTAAATAAAAGTAAGACTTAGATCTTGGTTTGGGGTGGGGTACCTACTACAATCCTATGACCCTTTTTCAGATATACCCAAATCAAAATTAGTAATTGTTAATCATTTAAATTACTTGGTTTAAAAGAAAATTAAAAGTAAGAAAAGGAAAGATATAGAAGAATATAATGGTCGGATAATGCGGCCGGAGACATGCTTCATTCCCAGGAAACCTGTTTTTTTGTTTTTGTAGCTAAACCTTTGTTGACTCTCCTCCAACTCTCTTTATTTTATGATTTAAAATTTCATAAACAAGAATCATGAGTTTATCCACAAACAAGGTTATCATAACCAAACCAAACCCATTGTTGTCTCAAGGCTTCAGTTAATATAAAGTACTATACATACAACTGTATTTAATCAAAAGGAGTCCACTAAGACAACATAAAAATGTATTTTTTTTTTTAACAATTGGAATTGATAACTTGCAGCGACACATAACTAGTACTAAATAATTTTCGGTCAAGCTATATCCCTCGATCAATTCTAAGGATTTTGGAATGTTTTACTCGTAGCTTATTTTCATTCTTCAAAATTTCGATGCTGTGTTGATTTCCTTCACTAATCATATCTTTGTTTGCTCAGCATTTTTTGTACATTTATCTGGATGTTATTGGTTAGGCTGAAGCACCGAGAACAAAAATGATGGTAAGTGCGTAAGTAGTTAGTGCCCGAAGGAATTTGTGGAGGGAAAGAAGTAAAAATACCGAAATAACAAAATAAAATAAAGGTAGTTGGTGAGGGCCCATCCAAATGGATTAATCAGCGGCTTAGATAAACGTGAAAGCCAATCAGCGTTCCAGCTGTCTTGCCACGTGGATATTGTTCTGGAACCGTTAACTTTCTATGCTCCGACCACGTGGCAGTTTAAACAGATAGAGTTGGACCCAAGTTGGTGATGCACATGACGAATCCCACGTGTCGTTTTCTTACGCGCGAGACCACCTGATTGGTTACCAAAACGGATGGAAGCCAGGCCCCGATTTAGGCTCTATCATATATATATATATCTTTATGGAATATTGGATTTTAATGGAGTAATTTATTTTCCTAGTTTTTTATTTTTTACTAGTTGCGGGGAAAATAAAATAAAATAATAACGACCATGTAGATGATAAAACATTTCTTAGTCAACAATGAAAGAAAACAAATTAATGGCTAGATATAATCTAAGTACATAGTGTCTTAGTGTACGTTGATTTTTCAACTATCGATACAAATAACGTGAAATTTCAAGCGTTTGCTTTTGCTTTGTAGCCATTTTCATATATCAACCATGCATGACTGATCTATTGTTTCCTGCAAATGTATGTTCTTTACAACGCTAGGTGTTAAAATTAAAAACCATTAAACAATTAATATTTTGTATTTTGTTCTTTCTACTAGAATATACGAGGGTCGCTGTTTTTCTTTTTGTATAAATAACGTTTGGACACAAAACATTGTCTAAGGAAAAAGACTATGTATAAAGGCGAAGAAAGGTTCTAAAAAGAGTAGGAAAGACTTATCGTAAACGTGAAAGGAATTCTAACAAGTAATACATCTTCTTTTGATACTTAGTTATATAAACCCATCCTATCTTATATCTGTTAGAAAAAAGAAAGATGCATACTTTTCGAATAACGCAATATTTGTTTTTTCCATAAAAGAAAATAGTATTATGTATTCAAGTATACGTACGTTTTAAGAAAATTACTATTTAAAATACGAGTGACTGTTATCCAATTTCTTTTCTAATAATTTTTCATTACGTGATTACACGTGAACTATTATAGGAGTCCAAATCCTATAATTTTTTATTTAAGTTAAAACTTTTTTGGTTAAAGAAGTTAAAGTGCTAAGCAGAAGAAAAAAATGAAGACAAATAATATAAAACGTACGTAATGTTTATATATTTTTATGGACCGGTGGTTGCTTGTTTCATATGATCATTTCATGTTTGATGGTTTATATGAAAAGAAGAGATCATTGATATCTAAATGGAATAAATTTCGAGTCTTTATCTATCAGACTATCACTAACCGAATATGTGGATGAGATAATATTCTTATATATGTACTATGAAATAAATTTGTTTCCCCTCGAAGGATGACTTATTTAGTTATTTTGAATTCAAAGCTAAGGAAGGAATGAGGAAGCATCCAAGGAAAGATAGAATAAGAAGACAGTCTACAAACTCCTTCGCATACTTTTCATATGTTCTTTTAGTTTTAAATGTAATAGCAGTGACTACTAAGTATATCAAATAATAACTGAATATATAATAGAACGTAAATAGTGTGTATTAGTGTATTACTATGATCGAGATACCCGGTAAAAATAACTGAAACATCCTCCACTATCAATCAAATTCAACTATCCTTTGGCCTGCCGTGAAATACTTAAATTAACAAAACATCCACTTAAGTTATGGTCACAAAATAGAAGTACATGCACTTAAACANGAAATCGGGACGGGTTTTTTCGGGAACGGGACGGGATCGGGAATTTCGGGAATACAAAACTTGTCCCGTTTATATCCCATTTAGAGTTTGGGACGGGAACGGGATAGAGCGGGACGGAAACGGGATTGAAACGGGACGGGAACGGGATTTCTTATTTAAAAAAAAAAAT
>OVBI01000995.1:0-45124 GCA_900406495.1 Sisymbrium altissimum | reverse complement strand
TATGTTTTACGAAAAGGCCATAAAGACGAAGAAAGAAGCGAAACGAAAAGCGTCAGCCATCTGAGTCAGTGTTTCCTACCGAGCTGGACAGCATTCAGCAATCTGACCGTCCAGCTCGGTAGCCTGAGTGCAGGAAATGCTGAACTGGCTTGCTCCTAGGTCCATGATGTCGTCCAGCTCGGTATACATGATGAGAGGAGATCTTCCATAAGTCGTAGGATGCGTCCAGCTTGATATGATGACGTGTGTCAGTCAGCTCGGGTAGCCAGGAGGGTAGTTTTTACCGAGCTGGCTAGCATATACCGTCCCGCTCGGTAGGAATGGTGAAGGAAACATGCATCTTGCTGCTCCAAGCTTCCATACCGAGCTGGACAGCAATGCCCAACTTGTGAACCCCATAACTTTCTCGTATGAACTCCGTTTGATATGATTCCTCTTCCATGAGCTTCATTATTGAGTTACGAACATTTTCCAAGTGGTTCCATATTCAAAAGCCTTATGGTTTGGAAGATACACCTCGATCATTGAACGTATATCCTTTTCAGCTCGGAATTCTCGGAAAATGTCATCCAGCTCGGTTTCCAGGTGGGGAAGGATTCTACCAAACTGGATGCATCATGCTGTCCAGCTCGGTACCAAATTGGGCAGGTGATACCGAGCTGGGTGCATCATGTCAGCCAGCTCGGTAGATTTGTACCGAGCTGAGTGCTCTGTACTGTCCAGATCGATGTTCTATGGCAAATGCTTGGCAAAATATGCATTCAGGTCGTGTGTGTCAGTCAGCTCGGTAGGATTTACTGCCAAAACACCGAGCTGGCTGTCCTGAAAGCCTGGTTGATTGCCTTTTACTCGAAAAATCGTAACTTTTGTCGGTTTATCGGAGGAATCGTTCAAAGGACGAAACGATCAGCTGAACACGATGGAGAGATGCCAGTCAGCTCGGTATCACTAGCAGGTCTTGATACCGAGCTGGCTGCTAGTGATACCGAGCTGGCTGTCTTATTTCGTCCAGCCGATCATCCCTTGTTCAACCATTTGCGAGTTCATCGATTCCTCGGAAAAACTCTCGAAAGACAGTTTTTCTTTCTTTCTTTTCAGAGTTATCGACATAGTGGTTTGAAATGAACTTTCTCCTAACTCATATCTAAATATGGAAATTCCTGTTCGATATTTAAATATTTTAGTCGTTAATTCCGGAAGTGTGGGTTTTGACCCCAACAGGGAGGTTTGAAATGGATAATTTTGATGGGAAATGAAATTTTGGAAGGTGGAAATATAAGTTACTCGGTCAGTTAGAGATTCAAGTTTTGGCTTTGGTTCTTAATGAGAATGCTATGCTGTACAAAGAAAAAGCAGATGAGGGAGCAGAACCTGTTATTGACTCGATGAAGGTTGCAAAGGACACAAAGAGTCACGAATCTTCTTGAAACATGCCTAAGTGACATAATACTGCGAAAGGTGATACATGAACGTACAGCAAATGGCATGTGGAAGGCGTTAGAGAGAGACTAACAGACCATCTTTATCGGAGAGAGACTTATAATAGGTATCTAATAACAAGATATTAATATTTTTATTTCATTTATCTATGTAATTAAATTTTTATTTTCTTTTTTAAAAATGAACCAACAAAAGAGTGACAACTGTCTCTAAAAATTAAGAGACATATCTTCAACCTCTTTGTCAAGAGACGTTCTTCATTTCTCTCTCTCAATTTTTTTTATATATATTTTAATTATTAGAGATCTTAGAAGAGACTACCGATGGGCATGCCCTCAGAATAAATCTTTACCAAATAGGATCTATCGGAAACAACAGTTGGCAAGCTTCAAGATGGATAAAGGAAAAAGTATAGAAGTGAGCGTCGATAATTTTCTGAAACTGATAGCAGATCTCTCAAGTCTTAACATCAACATAAGTGATGAGGATCAAACCATTCAACTGTTAAGTATTTTTATAATCTTATTAAAAATAAAATAACTTTTTAATTTAATTTTTTATAATAATTTGTTTTCCAAAAAATGAAAATTTTATTTAAATCATAATAAAAACAAAATAACTTAGAAATATCAAAAAAATTATTACATATATATAAAAGCGTTAATTACAAAAAAAGAATTTATAAAAAAACATATTAAAAAGAAAATAACTTTTAAATTTAATTTGTTTGTTTAGTAATTATTTTTCTAAATAACACTAATAAAAAAAATAAGTTTCAAACACAAAATATTTTTTTTGTATATATATAAAAACAAAAGTTCCAAAAGGGAAAGTCTTATTTAAATCAAAAAAGAAAAGAAATCGTGGAATTAATTGTGATATACAGTGTGCACGTTTTAGGATAGAGGAGGAATTAGTAAACCATGTGTTTTTTGAATGTCTCCTAGCGGTTCAAACGTGGGCGATATCACAAATCTCCTCAAATCCACAAATCTTTCCCACGGCATCACTTTACACAAATATGGATTATTTATTTTGGAGACTTCCATAAGAGATCCCAGATAATTATTATCCTTGGATTTTATGGTATATATGGAAAATTTCATAATGACAAAATCTATAATAATAGAGATTGGATACCACATGATATTTTGCAGGTAGCAATAACCGAAGGTAGAATGTGGGAAGAAGCGAAAATAACAGAGGAAATAATAGGTTCACGTGTAATCTCCACCCTAAATGATTCTTTAGGAAAGGATGATTGGTGGTGCTACGTAGATGGTGCCTGGAAGGATTTAAAATATCTCTCAGGCAATGGCTGATTTTGTAGTAGAGAAGGAACCTCAGAAATTCTGATTGGAACAAGAAATCTCGACTATAGTCTTTCACCTTTACATGCAGAATGTGAGGCATTACTTTGGGCCATGGAATGTGTGTACGGCTTCCAGAGGCAGGTGACTTTTGCAACAGACTGTTCTGATCTGGTGAAGATGGTGTCTAACCCAAAGGAATGGCCAGCTTTTTCACAACACTTGGAGGCATTTGAGGAATGGAAAATTCGTTATGAAGTATTTTCATTGAAGCTCATTCCACGCGCACAAAATCAAAAGGCGGATAAATTAGCACGCAGTGCTCGACTCCACCCAAAAGCGATGACGTATATCGATGCAATTCCACCAATTTGGATTGATCATTTTCCTTAATTTTTTTATTCAAAAGTTTGTCGTCAAAAAAAAAAAGAAAAGAAATAACTTTGAAATATAAAAATATTTTTATTATATATATAAAAACCTAAATTACAAAAAAGGAAAATATTTTTAAAATCACATTAAAAGGAAATAATTTTAAAATATTCCTAAATACTATGATTTCAAATAAAAATGTTACATAATCATGATTTCTAATAAATAAAGATTGAGATGATAGATTCTAAACCGGATGTGTTTAGAATTTTTTTATGTATAATAACGTTAAAAAATTAGTAAGATACGTTAAAAACATTAAAGTTATTCCAAATAAGTTTAAAATAATCTTTATATATATATATATATATGACGTTAATTCTAAGTAAATAATTATGATAATTTATTCCTAGATTTTCAAAAAAAAAATATCAGTTTAGTTAGCTTATGCAACGAATTAATCAATATTTTATTAATTTTCCGAAAAACATATAACAAATTATACAAAATTTTATGAATACAAATTTAAATCAAGAACCAAACTCAATGAAGTTTAGAAAAATATTAATCTAATTTTACTCTAATAAAATTGAACCGGACTGATACCAACATTTTTATATGAAATCACATGTTTAATTAAGATAACAAAACAAATTGAAAATAATATTTTAATTACTTTTTCATAAATATAAATTATATAACCATTTAAAAATAAACAAATAAGAATCAACCCAACTTTAGCATAAATAGAACCAAACAATAATTGCTGTTTAATTTGGAGGAATATATGCCACTAAGAAATCCAAAATAATAACTGAACCGATTTAAAGTCTTATATTGAAAATCACATCTTTAATTAAGATAACAGCCTAAACTAATTTAAAACATTCTTCTATATATGTACATACATATAATTGAAAAACTACTAAAAATGTATAAAATAAATGAAAATAAAATATTAACCAATAATTTTGATTTAATTATTTTGTAAATATTCACATCCGTGTATGAACACGGGAGAATGAGATAATTTATTAATTAAAATAACAATTATATCATTTCATAATAATTTATTTACATAACTTTATATTAATATATTTGTAATATTTTATTGTTCACATATAAAATATAATATGTTCAACATAAAATTAATAAATACAGCACTTTTACTTTATTAATATTTATATTACCTAATATATATATACATATATATATATATATATATATTATTTTTCTTAGAAAATCAACTTAATCCAGAGGATATTTTCGGATTTAAGTCTTGTGTATTTAACAAAGAAATCTTTCCAATTAACCAAAATTTATATTAAAAATCAAATTCATAAGTAAATCCGTAAGATTGAATAATACGTGCAGATTTGAATTATAATTTATAATAAATTATAGCATCAATAACACATGGTTTTAATATAGATTTTAAAATCATAAAACACATATCGCTGAATTTATTAAATATATAAACCAATAATCACCAGTAAATCTATTTCTAAAAGAGAACAAATATGTGAAAAAGCTGTGGAAAACTAATAAATTTTTCAAAATTATGTATATATGTGGTTCAAAGGATATAAAAATCAAAATTATTCAAATATGTGACTAATATGAAATAAATATATCTACTTTGTTGTTTTATGTCATGTTAGAACATTAATTTTGTTATATGGAGAAATCGTAACTTTTTGGAAAAAAAAATTCAGTCAAATGTTTATAATGGCATTTTAGTAAATTAAAACTTTACTAACAAATGATTTAAAGGTAAAAATAAATATTGGAAACTTGTTTGTAATACAATTAAAATAAAATTTATTTTAGTAACAAAACAATGAATTAATGCCAAACTAACTTTTTCTCTTTTATAAATGAAACTATATAAAAAAAAGAAAATGTGGTTGTTGTTGTTGTTTATTTTTTTTCAATGTAATGTTAAATTAAATTCAAAACAAGAAACCACTGTTTCTTTACAATAATATAACATTATTTGAAAGCCGTAAATTTCTTATGAAAGCTATTAAGTGTTTGTGGTTTGCACTGCAAACCAAGCTTGGAGACCCTCTTTATAGCGCATGTCCCCTGTATTCTGATTGTGTGTATACGCTTTCGAATTACCTTGTCAATGTACTGAACTGTCCGATGTGCTCTGGTGTGCTCCTCGCCGTGTTTCCTTGTATTTTTCTCTCTCCAAATACTGTGAACTGCGGCTTGGAACAGATATCTGATTAGGGAGGTTTGGATGCAGCCATGGTTATCTTCAGAGATGTAGTTGACCAGAGAATTTCAGTCGGTTGTTGTTGTTGTTAAATTGAACATACTAGGTCGAACCCGCACTACATTTCAGGTTATTTGTATTTTATTTCTATTTTTAATTGTTTTTCATTTAAATAAACTATTTTTTTCACTAAAGCTCCATATATTAAATCAAGATGGGTTCGGGTTCCGACAATCCGTAGATGTCGAAAGATCCGGACTGGTATGACTTACATGGGAATAAAAGGTTCCCCGTGCTCTAGCACTCTTAGCAAGAAAATCAGCGCATTGGTTTTGAGCACGAGGAATAAGTCTAAAATTACAAACATCATAATGACCTCTTAACTTCCAAAGATATTCAGTTTATATCCTAAAAGCTGGCCAATCCGCTGGCTCATCGATCATTCGAATCAAGTTTGAATAATCTGTTTCGAAACAAACCGATGTTACCCCTATATCGCTAAGGGACTTCATAGCCCAAGTAATTCCATCCAATTCGGCATGTAAAGCTGACAAGCTCCTACGGCATCCTTCCTCTCCGGTCGTGAAGTGTCCCATGTTATCCTTATAGCACCACGCAAGTCCTGTAACTATTCCATGATCGACCCAAGAAGCATCATTTTGGCATGTTAGGGCTTGGGGGGGGGGCGAGGGGAGACGACTTGCTACCTCTCGGTGAATCGTACGATCTCTCTCCTCCTCTTTTTCTTTCTCTTCTTCGTTTTCCTTTCTCCAGCTCTCCGCTTCGATAATAGCTTGTGTAAGTGTATCCGTCGCTGAAATATTCTTCTCATTAAAGACTTTATCATTTCTTAC
This sequence comes from Sisymbrium altissimum, assembly GCA_900406495.1. NCBI lineage: Eukaryota > Viridiplantae > Streptophyta > Magnoliopsida > Brassicales > Brassicaceae > Sisymbrium > Sisymbrium altissimum. The sequence goes on along the minus strand of OVBI01000995.1, from coordinate 38,924 downwards.
CTTCCAAATGTACCAGATAATCCAGGGGTATATATCTTTTTGAGGGGCTGGAATATCCCACTCGTTTATTCTCTATAATAGAAAATCAAAATTTTCATAAAGGGATGTACTCGGGAAGAAACCCGGAGGGGACGAGAAGTCCAAAAGGGACCAAACTTGAAAGGCTGGAGGGCACTCAAAAATCATGTGGTTAATGGTTTCCTCCTGGGCTCCACAATGCTGGCAGCTTTTATCGTTTCCTAGGTGACGGTAACTGAGTCGTTGATTTGTAGCGACACATCCTGATAAGGCTTGCCACAGGAAATGCTGGAGTTTTGGGGGTGCTTTTACTCTCCATACCTGGCCAAAGAGGGTCGTGATACTCGGTTCAAGTAGCTCAGGGGATTTTGGGGCTTTCGAAGAGATTGAGCTAATTCAAAGCCTGATTTGACTGTGTATGTCCCAGAGATTTAATGCTTCCAAGCATAGCCATCGAGGATAATGGTAGGGCTTGGTCTCATCTCCAAGATGTGTGTGATGTCCTCAGGGTGGAAGAGTCGTCTGAGTAGTGGCTCATCCCCATCTTTAGTATCCCACCTAATGAGATTATTAACTGTCATCTCTAAGTCTCTCTCTGCTTTATCCGTAATACCTCTCACCGAACGAGCCAGAATAACCTGAATCCATGGATCAATCCAGACTTTTGTGTTGTATCCCGAGCCGACAGTCTGAGTCCCTGAATCAGAAGAGGTTTTGCTGCCATAATGCTATACCACCCATAAGATGGGGAGTAAACTCTCCTATTCTCGAGCGGATTCAAGCAGTTAAAATATCTACCTCGTAGAACCCGTGCTAGTAAGGGGGAAGGGAATTGTAATAATCGCCACAACTGCTTTGCTACTAAAGCAATGTTATGATCATGGAGATCTCCGAACCCTAATCCTCCTTTCTCTTTTGGAGTACAGATCTTTTCCTATGCGATCCAATGCATACCTCTACTATTTTGTTTTGTCCTCCACCAGATATTTGAGATAGCACGACCGAGCTTATCAATTACACCTTGCGGGAGGAGAAAACACGACATGATATATGTCGGAATAGCTTGGGCTACAGAATTTATATGTACCTCCATTCCTCCTTTGGAAAGTAGTTGGGCTGACCAATTGTTTGTGCGGTTATTGAAACGAACTTGCACATATGCGAAAACATTTGTCTTTGGGCCGCATATTTGTTCCGGAAGGCCTAAGTACATGCCCATCCCCCCTTCTTTGAATATGCCTAAAGTACGTTTGATCGCCCTTTGGTGATTTCCAGACACTTTCTTCAAAAAAAAAAAACCGAGGATTTTGATGATTTATTTGTTGACCTGAGGCTGTCCCATATATATATATACTTTTCATGATCTCTGCACATTGCAGGACTTCCGCTTTGCAGAAAAAGAGGCTGTCATCTGCAAAGAGGAGATGTGATACTCTTGAACTTGCTCTCTCAACTCTGAGACCTGTTAGTCTTTGCTCCTCTTCCCCTTCTGTGCATAAAATGAATAGGAATGGGGACAGGGGGTATCCTTGTCTTAGACCCGTAGATGGCTTAATCCGGCCCCTTACTTCTCCATTTATTAGGACTCTGTAGGATACCGATGAGATGCAAAACATCAAAATCTTAACCTATTTTTCTGCAAAACCAATCTTTATGAGTAGAGCCTCAAGGAATTCCCATTCCACTCTGTCAGATGCTTTATTCATGTCTGTTTTAATAGCCATAAAGTTAGATTGGCATCTCGGATTTGTCCGGAGTGCATGAGAATTTTCTTGTGCTATCAGGACATTATTTGTAATCAATCGACTAGCCACAAAGGCTGATTGTATCTCTGAGATCAAGTTCGGGAGTATCTTTTTTAGTTTCTTACAGAGGAGCTTTGAAATAATCTTATAGCTTACGTTGTATAAATTAAGACATTTCTCGTGATCTTTCCTTTTTGAGGATCAGACATATGTTGGTCTGATTTAGCCTTGTATCAAAAGTTCCTTTTTCGAAGAATTCTCTTATCAAACTAATGATGTCTTGTCTTGTGTTCCGCCAGAATTTTTGATAGAATCTATCCGTCATACCATCAGGTCCCGGGGCATTGTCCGGGTTAATATCAAAAATGGCAGCACGAATCTCCTCCGGAGATGGTTTCTTCAAGAGTTGTCGATTATTTTCCTCTGTGACTTTCTCGTTAATGAACCGGAGTGACTCAGAGAAGTCTGCTGGCTCAGATGAAGAGAAGAGGTCTCGAAAGTATTTTGTGGCAACCCTTTCAATTCCCAACACATTTTCTATCCAATTTCCCCTATGATCTTTTAGACATATAATCCGATACTGGGCTCTTCTTTGTTTTGTGATGGAATGATAGAACTTTGTATTTCTGTCTCTCGATTTGTGCCAAAGATCCCTGTTTTTTTTGTGGCCAAAATTGTTCTTCTTCTCGGAACGCAATGCAAAGTTGGCAGCGAAGATCTTCTATGTCTTCTAAAGTTGAGTCATCATCTGCTTGGTCCAGATCTATCTTATCTTTTAGTTCCTCGATTAGTTTTGCAGTGTTGGTGATTGTAGTTTTCTTCCATCTAGAGATATGTTTCCGACATGAGCCAACTCTATGAATTAGATATTTAGGGTTTATTTCCTCATGAGATCCCCATCCCGAAATAACTGCCTCCTTAAAACCAGGCTTTCCTACCCATCTTTTATCAAACCGGAAGCTACACTTCTTCGGGCAAGAGACAGATTGTATACCAGCCAAAACTGACCGATGGTCGGAACCCCAAAGCTTAAGATACTATACCGAAGAGTGGGAGAATTTGTAGTGCCAGTCTTCACTGCCAACCGCTCTTTCTAATCTGCATTTAAATTTTGCGGATCATCTACTCCCCACCAGGATAGTGAGTTCCCCTTGAAGGGGAATTCCATCATTCCGCATGCATCTAGCGTTGTACGAAAATGTATGAAGGTTGATTCAGCTCTACGGCGTTCACCTCTTTTCTCGTGATTTCCAGTGATTTCGTTAAAGTCACCAATCATTAACCAAGCATCATGCCGATTTATACTCATACGAGTAGGTGGTTCCCAAACTCTTTCGCGATACTCTACTACCGGATCACCGTAAACAAAGATCATCTAGATTTTGTGACCTTCTAATGTTGTTTGGACATCTATCATGCGATTGTCAGAGTAAGAGATAACGACTTGTGGATCATTCATATAAAAAAGGGCCAAGCCACCGCTTCGACCTATCGGTTCAACGGTAAAAAGGTTTTCATATCCGAAAGGAGCTTGCACATTTTGCAGAAAAGCTCGATTATTTTTTGTTTCCGATAAGAAAAGAAAGTTAGGGTTAAAGCATCTATGAAGTTCTTGTAGATATTGTTTTATCAGGATGGCTCCCATCCCTTGACAGTTCCAGACGATGATATTCATGCTTTGGTAGGATCCGGTTTCTTCTTATGAGTTGGTTTGGTTTGGTGCGGATACGAATTTGGTCCGGATCAGTGAACTCCTCCTTGCGAGGGAAATTTATAAACTATTTATTGTATATATAGTTAAAAATATTACAAATTAATAAATTATACTGGTCATTATTTTAAATTTCTATATATCTAACTAAGATAATAAACTAAATATTACTCTAATACTTTTATTTTTATTTTAAATTAAATACTATGATTGTTTATCTCTAACTTATTATTGCATCAAAAACTGTTAGAAACTTTATTTTAATATAAATCCAAAATTTATATGGATTTTTAGATGTGGTGATTATTTTTTTAAATAGAAATACTTTGAAATATATTATAATTATATTCTCATTTAAAGATATATTTTTAGTACATTAAAATATATTTTAATAACATATATTAAGTATTCATATAAAATAATGTATGTTCATAAATTTAAAATTTATAAGAAATAATAATTATAATCCGCAATGATGAATATAAAATTATACGATACTGCAATAAATTTGAAAGCATTTAGAAATACAATACTAATCATTGTGTCTAAAACCGTTTATAAATTTTATAAAAGATAAGCATCAATATGAGTTTTCAATATATACAATATGTAAATTAAAGATAAAACAGAAATGAGATCTTAATGTTAAGTAATAATAATAAAAAAAAATATATATATATATATATATATATATATATATTATATTCATATTTCAGTATAGTTTCTTAATTATATATGCATAGATTTATTTAATTATTAATTTATACTATTTTTGGGACCGTATATTTTCATAGAGATTCTTTTTTTTTTTCAAAAAAGCCTCTGTAAATATATAGTCCCAAAAAAATTAAATTAATAATTAGATAAGTTTGTACATATATAATATACTGAAATATGATATTTAGATAAGGGTTTCAAAAAATTATTATCTTATTATTTTATCAAATTTTATTAATTTTTATATTGGCCCAACATAGAACAAGGAAAATTTATTATTTTATATTGATTATTAATTTATCGAGTATTAATTTATAAAATTTCTACTGTAATACCTAATGTCTCGTCTAATTTATTTGGTTAACTTTAACTGGTTGGTTTGGTTTGATTGGTTTAGTTCGGTTAATCTATAAGGCTACAATTAAACAAATATGTGTCTAAAAAGAAAAAAAAAATAGTCAAAGAAACATGTAAATTATGTGGCAAAAAATAAAATAAAATGATAATAAATATTTCAAAACTAAATGAATATGTGGTCAAATGTAAACAAATATGTGGTCAAATGGAAACAAATTTATGAAAAATGTGTAAGTTTGTAGAAATTAACTAAATCTATGGTTAAATGGAAAAAAATCTATGAAAAAAAAAAGGAAGTTTACTGAAATTAACTAAATATATGGTCAAAAAGAAACAAATATATGATAGTATTATTAGGTATATCAAAATTAACTATGAATATGTGGTCAAAAAGAAACAAATTTGTGATAGATCTATTAACTATGTCAAAATTGAAAAAATATGTGGTTAAAGGGAAACTAATATATGACAAACTTATTAGATCTGTCAAAATTAATTAAATATAATATGTGATAAAAATAAATAAATTTGTTACAAATTTATTAAATCTGTTAAAATTAACTAAATATATGTTTAAAGGGAATCAAATATGTGGATAACTAATAAGTGTGTCAAAATTAAGTATGGTTATAAGAAAATAAATCTATATAAAAATATGTGTTGTTTCACATAACATTAGTAAATTAAGTCTCTTACTTCATGTAACGTCAGTAAATTAAATTTGTTATATGGAAAGATTATAATGTTTTCCTTTCAAAATTATTATAATGATAATTTTGTAAATATAGTTTTTACGAACAAAAAATTAGAGGATAGAATAAACATTAAAAACTCGCTAACAATTAAATTAAACTAAAAGATGTTTTTAGTATTAAAATTAATGAGTTAGTGCCAAAGTAATATTTTTTCCTAAGTTTATGCATTTTAATATTTCGCTTTACCTACTAAATATTACCACAACTACGGTTAAAACACCCACTCTTTTGTTTTTCATTAAATCTGACCATCCTCGGGAATTGATTCAGATTTTTTTTTATTTACAACTTTGGTTTGGTTCAATACGTAGGGGGTATTTATACTAAAAATAGATAAATATCTGAAATTTTATGAAATCCAATTCAATTTATTTATTTTGTACATAAATCACATAAAGTTATATGAGAAAACCAAATTAAAACTACTTATAAAAACATCCAAGCTACCCAAACAATCCAAAATACCCAATAAAATAAAATATTTAGTTCAATTTTGTAAAAAGTAATTAAATTTGAAAAATATAACTAATGACATTGGATAGTTCATGTTCTTAAGTATTTAAATTTAAATATAACTAATATTTTCAAATGTTTTAAACATAATTTAAGTATTTGCCTATTTGGTTATTTAAATATAAATATAACTAATATTGCGGATTCTAATTGCGAGAGACTTTTTGATCAGTTTCACCCTAGATTAATGCTTCTTCCACATTCCTTGTTTGCACAATCAAACTTTTAAAGGAACATATTATTCCACTGTGAAAAAGGGTGGAAATTGGTTATATATTATTATTTTTTTTGTTATCACACCTAAGTTTTGTTTTATCTAGTCAATGCATCAAATTTCGCCAATACCAAATGATGGTATGTACAAGTTAAAGAATATTTAACTTAAGAGATTAAAAATTCATATACTTACTTTAAAAATAAGTTGAAGAAAAAAGAAAATCTAATCAATGTGATGAAGATATTCACAACGATACTTGACAAAGATCTCACTATATACTATGATATAATGCACGTTTACTCTTCTGTCTGACAAGTATCTTAGATAACAAAAAGTTCAAGATGAGTTTGAATTTCTTCTCGTGTCAAGATACTATGCACGTTAGAAGCATTTCATTTTTGTTGCATAATTCACACACAATCATACAATGAGAAGATTAGGCATGAACTACGGTAGTGATTATACCCACAACCTTTCTGTTTAAACCACGACTCAAATAAAAACACTGCAGAAATAATACGAAAGAGACAAAATTAATTATGCTTCCCAACTTTGCAATAACTTTCAGTATTAAACACACGAATTTCTTGTGCTTCACAAAACCATGTTCTAGTGACATCACCATGCTATACTTAATAGGATAAAATTGGGTATATAGTGTTAGTGTATGGCTGACTGATTTGAGAAGATAATGAATCAAAACGCAATACACAGTACACAAAACTAAGAGTCTAGTACAGATGGTATTGACTACTGCAACTGCTGATCATGTATTATTGACACATAACGAAAGTATGGTGTTGCCATTATTTATCTATTGGAGAAAGAGCATTGAATAAGATGGAAGTTTTCATGTTAAAGAAACGAAGATGATGTGAAGTAAAAAAAAAAGAATATGAGGCTGAAGAGGGAACTTTAAAAAAAAAAATGAAAAGTTTGGTTATAAATACCAATAGGTGGTATTATGAAGACTGATGACATCTAGGGTATTTTGGAGAGAGACACACATGTGGATGGCGTTGTTTTATGCTAAAAGCCAGTCATGGCCAATCTATCTTTGAGAAATACTAAGGAATTTTCAGTTTCTGAGCCCAATAATTTTTTTTTTTTTGAATTATACAGAGGCATCCTGACGCCTAATAGGCCCAGACTAACCACATTTTTGCAGCCTATATTATCGGCCCATGTGTTGGTCCTTTGTCCCTGGCGATGCTGAAATATTAATTCTCCAGTGGCCAAGTAGAATCGAACTGCGGGTACCGTATTGGGTTTGTCCCTCAAGTACCACTAGCCCAAGACCACTTGTTTGAGCCCACTATTGGATTTAATGATATTCCTGAATTGGTTTGAGGAATGTCAAAGAGATATAGGATGTGATTACTTGCCTCAGTAAATAAATTCATATATACCTTCAACTCAATCAACTAAAATTGCCTCCATTTCAACTCACGAAGTCATTGATTCAGTTCTGAATGGTATCTCCTTTTCATTATCTACTCTGTGTCAGTCTCTAAGAATGTGTTAACATGTCAGACTTGAATCATAGATATTGATGCTATTCATCATGTTTCTCATGACTAAAACTTGTTTAAAAGTAGTTCTGTTATACTTTCTACTAGTGTTAGTGTCAAGATTACAGGTGGTGAGGAAATAAACCACATAAAAATCACCAATGTTTGTTGTTCATTCTAGATTTTAAATTGAATTTTCTCAGTATCAGCCAACTAACCAAAGATTGGCGTTCACGAGTATATTTGATGAAGGTTCTTGTGTGATTATGGATCATAAAAAGGGCAGGTGATTAGACAGGATAAACAGATATAAGCGTTATATATTCTTGACTACTCATTTTATTCGAATGCTCTTCCTGATGTCATTGTACCCTCTTGAAGCCAGTATTGGATCCTACAAATGCCAAAGAGATAAGGTTGATATTGGTAAATTGATCTACTTGGGAGTTTTTCATTTACTAAATCTGCAGTTCAGGCCTAGTTAAGGTCACTCTGTTTGGTATGTGATTGTGTACGGGCTCTTCCGGCTATTTCTCAATCCATGAAGATGTCTTAACCGATATTTAAAATCTGTCGACCAAGCGCATTTTTATGCAAAATGGTAAAGTTTGAGAGCATTTGATAGGTGGTCGATAGATGCACTATTGGTCAGCTGGGTGGGCGATGGATAATGTTCTCTTGGCCATCATTTAAATAGCTCTGTGATCTTAATTTTTTTGCTTCCCTAAAGTGATTTCATGTCCTTTATGATTCATTCCCAAGTTATGGTGTCTCATGTGTCAAGAACTTTAGTTTGCATTTTCTTTGAATCCTCTTTAGAAGTCTGTCTTTCTTTGCTCGTCAAAACGTCTTGGTTCTATCAAAACACTTGAAATCACTTGTTAATGTGTTTCTGGATCTTGTGTTTTCAAATAATGAGTATCAAGTTACTTGAAAGATTACATAAGATAAACCATAAAAAGCATACTTGATTTTAATGAGAGATCCAAATTCAGGTAAAACCCGAAGTATAACCCAAATGAAACAATTTAATATAAAAGGATAACTTTTATTATGTGAATCAGTCATAAAAATCTAAGTTAAATTAACAAAAACTGTCGAAGTTAAAACACATATTTTTTTTAATTAGATAGTACTGACACATTTGTTCTTTTATTTTTTCACTAAACCAGTCTATATGCACGGGTTTTAATCTCATAAAGTACTTAAGAAAATAATATTTATATATAGTATTTATATTTAGATTAGTATTATAATATAGTTAATTGCTGACATGATTGCATGATCTACAACAGCTAAATCGAACAAGCTCAAATCATAGCTACTAGGCATGTCTGATTTGTTCCAACAATTAGACTCTTAAGACTCTCTAAAAATCAAATTTGGTTGATAAGTACGATTAAGTTAAGAGAATAGCACGGTTGTTTTAGAATTATCAAAGTATTCAATTGTCGACCTTGATTCCAATCAGCATAGACAAAACCCATTTATGGTTGTTTTAAAATTATCAATATCTTCCCTTTTTATTATCAACACCTGTTATTCTCCGAGATCCATATACCAAAAACCCAAACGAATTCTATTTATGCCAATATTTTTTGTAAAAAGAGTACTGAATAAGAGAAACCCTAACTGTGATCAAAATTGGAAGACAAAGACGAAACTCGTTCCTTCTAATTTTGTATATAATATATACAGCTGCATTTAGATGTTAGAATGGTATATGTTTACTTAATTAGTTAATTGTAGATGCTGGGTTTGGTTTTTACTCTAATATCCATTTTGGTCTGGTTTAATCCAGTTTAATCAGCTTGGCTTGGTTTAACTGGTTTGGTCACATTTTATTAGTTTATTGCGGTTAATTTATAATTAAGAAAATATGTGGCTAAAAAGAAAATAAATATATGGTCAAAATAAATATGTAAATTTATAGCAAAAGAAAGCAAATCTATGAAAATTTAATAAATTTATTAAAATTAAGTAATAATGTGGTCAAAGACAAACAAATATATGATAAACATATTTAATCTGATGAAATTAATTAAATATTTGGTCAAATGGAAACAAATTTGTAATAAATTTTGTAAGTTTATAAAAATTAACTAATTTATAACTAACGAGAAATAAATCTGCGACAAATTTAATAAATCTATTGAAATTAACTAAATATATGGTCAAATTGAAACAAACATATGATAAAATTTGTAAGTTTATCAAAAGAAATATGTAAATTTGTTAAAAAAATAAAACATCTATGAAACTTTAATAAATTTATCAAAATTAAGTTAAACATACAGTCAAAAACAAACAAATATATGATAAACTTATTAAGTTTGGTGAAATTAATTAATGTATGGTCAAATAAACAAACATATGATAAATGTTGTAAGTTTGTCAAAATTAACTAGTTCCCTATATTATTTTAGGATTCATCAAAAAAGAATAACTTCATTATCATGTGTTTATTACGTGAGTATCATGATGATGTATCATCTCTAGAAAGATTTTCACATCCCAAATATAAAAAGCTTATTTTACTAGATAAATTATATATAATGCCATTATATTTTTATCACTTATATTAATTTATTCATAATCACTACTATATAATACAAACTATGATATATCTAAGAGAAATTAGGTTCATTGACCATATGTTGGGATGACATTAAGTAAATGGCCATAAATGATATTGTCTATGAAATTTTTGTAATAAATGCTATATTATCATTTCGTCTTCACGCGTGTTTGAAAACATCTTTGTTACAATTAGTAATTCCACATGTAGTAAATAGAATGATTACAATTTTGATGTATAGTGTGTATGGTCACCACACTACTGTAACATTCCGATTTCTGGTATATGAAAACTTATGTAGAGAGGTTAAAAGAATTGATTTGGCTATCTATGTCATCAAATTGCACATACCTTTTTGGTTGCACATCCAAAGAAAACTCAAAAGTTAAGCGTGCTTGAGCTGCAGTAGTCAAAGGATGGGTGACCTACTAGGAAGTTATTCGCGGTACCGTGTGAGTGAGGCCAAAACACGGGAAATGGTCATGTGGTGGTTGCAGGGACAGTATATCATGACTTTCTAACCTCTCTGTTAACGCACCGACTGTCAGACAGGGGTGGGCCGACCCATGGGCCTAGTGAGAGAATATGGGGGCTTACTGGTAGGGGTGGTTGGGGCGTTATAAGTGGTATCAGAGCCGGTTTGCCGTCTCTGTGCTGACAGGCCCTGGGAGGCGGTTAAGAATTGGTCTTGGTTCTCAATAAGGACGTTGCGCTCTTTGAGTGGGGGGGAGGGGAATTGTAACATCCCGATTTCTGATATATGGAAAGTTATGTAGAGAGGTTAAAAGAATTGATTTGGCTATCTATATTACCAAATTGCACTTACCTTTTTCGGTTGCACATCTAGAGAAAACTCCAGAGTTAAGCGTGCTTGTGCTGCAATAGCCAAATGATAGGTGACCTATCGGAAAGTCATTCGCAGTACCGTGTGAGGGAGGCTAAAACATGGGGAACGGTCATGCGGTGGTTACATGGACAGTATATCATAACTTTCAAACCTCCCGGTTAACATTTCGACCAGCTGACATGGGTGGGCCGGCCCATGGGCCTAGTGAGAGGACATGGGGGCCGTTGGTAGGGACGGTCGGGGCGTTATATCTACATTGCCATGATTTTTGGGTTGGTGTGATTGTGCAGAATATAACTTTTGGTTAATCATATGGACAACAACCTGATTTTTATACTTCAGTTTTGTCTCTTCATTATATGTGATTGATTATGTTCGTACTGTGCAAATATTCAGCAAATTATTGGTATGTCTATGCATCCTATGTATAATTGTTATCCGAATTTAATAAATATATATATATATAATATGTTAAAGTATATGTGTTATTATAAACAATAATTCCAAATCCCAAATGAGTTACTATTCCAAACGAAACAAGTTTATCCATATTCTAAGAATTTTTGGCCTTATGTACCATAATGTATTTCTATTTATTAGTGCCTGCATATAGTGGTATTTTTCGGCGAATAAAATCCTCTTTATCTCGCATAGGAATACTAGATATACCAGATCGAATGAAACTTTTATGAGTGAGCTAATTTCATCGCGTCTTTAAACGAAACATAATTCCTTATTTGAATCTCCCAACTTTGGGATATCATAAACATTCTATATCCGTTATATTGTTTTCATATGATATAATGCTGCAGGATGATAGCATAGTTATGGTCAAAGCCTAAACTACGACTGTACCGGCACATGGTCTTCTTACTTGGTCCATATAAATAATATTTGCATGTAGAAATGTAATATACTATATCCACTTGGGATAGAATATTATCAATCTGAAGTGTGTGTGTGACTATGTTGACAAGATAGAGTTTTTCACTTGAGGGACAGTTAGACTGTTAATTTTTGAACCAGTAGTGCTATATATTAATTTTGAAGACCATTATATATATTAAGCAAAATCACCCTATATCTAATGGAGTATGATTAAAGTATATGTCATTTAATAATTAATAATAATTTATTTACATAATTTTATATTAAATATATTTGTAATATTTTAGTGTTCACATAGAAATTAATATGTTCAACATAAAATTAATAAATACAGCATTTTTACTTTATTAATATTTATATTAATTAAAATTATTATATAATTATAATAGTATATCTTATTTTTCATTAAAAACCAACTTAATTCAGAGGATATTTTTTTCGGAATTAAGTCTTTGTATTCTTAACAAAGAAATCTTTCTAATCAACCAAAATTTCTGTTAAAAATCAAATTCATTAGTAAATCAGTATGATTGAATAACACATGCATGATTTGAATAAGAATTTATAATAAATTAAAAAACCAATAACACATGATTTGAATTAGAATTTTATAATAAATTAAAGATTGACTTAGCCACATTGTTGGTTTGAGAGGAAGGCCTCTTGGATTCCCGGTTGTCTCTGGACTCTGGCTTCTTGAAAGGGAGGTGATGTTCAGCTTTGTGGGATGAAACTTTTTCGCCAAAGCGAGCTTTTCCTCTACCACCTACATCCAGTTGTTTGCTCTGAAAAAAGCATCCTGGATCGAGTTTGGCCGGTTGATGATAAGATTATCGCGGAACTTTGACTCGTGCCAGAGGCCGTCCTTTAAGGCGGTGACGCCAGAACTGCTGGATATGCCAGGGATCTCGGACATGACGTTCTTACATCTGGTCACATATTTGCATAGTGATTCGCCGGATCCTTGGGATAAGGCTCACAGATTGGTGTTGGAGGTCCCTTTCTCCATATATGGAATATTGCTCCAGGAGCACAGCCGTCAGTTTGTTAGAGCGGTCGATGGAGCCGGGCTCGAATTGGGTGAACCAAAGTAAGGCCGGTCATGACAGGTTCTCAGAGCAGATTTTGTAGAAGCATGCGTCCTCTTCCTGATCTGTTAGGTCTATATGCCTCACCACAATTTGGAATGCTGCCAAGTGGCTTTTAGGATCATTGTTTTCCTCGTAAGTTGGGAGTCCAATTTTACGAGAGTCCCAGATCTTATAATTCACAATGCGCGGTGTAAACGGGGTACGTCTAGTTTCCTCTATGACCCGGTCAATCTCAGGACCCGAACTGGTTGCCTAATGGAAGTTGGATTTCATTTCTTTCTGCTCATGCTGAGCATCATAAAACTCTGAAGTGTTGAAAAGGTTTGTCCCGTGTGTTCCTTTGGGATTTGGCTCCCTCGGGGAGCTTCCGGATGTTCATCCTCCTTGAAACCAGTTGGATTAACATTATTAGGATTGACAGCAGAGTTGTTACCTTGGGGCTTTGAATCGTGGGATCACCGTTGTTGTTGTTGTTGTTGTTAGTTCCATGGGTGGATTCGTTCGTGGAGCCTATGCGGGTTGATAACTCCGCTCGCTCATGTGCTGCATCAGCTTGGGCCGTGTGGAAGGTGTTGACATATGTCTATAACCCTTACATCTACTGCGCCATGTAGGTCATGGTTTGTTAGATCTGCTCGATGGATCCTAGGATTGTCTCATTGGTCACATGCTGGGAGTGTGCTTCTCCAGCCATGATCATCTAAAGCTTTTTCTGAAAGAAGAAAGAGAAAAATCTAAAGAAAGAACCCCCTCCTTCTAGCGCCAGAATCTGGGTGCTGGAAATCTCCCACACTTTTATTTGTTTGACATAGGGTTACTTTTGGTTCAGCCAGATAGAAAGAATAAGAACTTTATTGAAAGGAAATTGAAGTAAAGCTAGAAACAAAGAACAAATATCAAAGCTAAAATAAAGATAGAGAATGATTTAGTATTGATACATGGATTGTTGTGCTGGAGAGCTCTTTCCTCCTTATAGGAGTCTATTAAACAATTATTGGGACTTATCTTTGTGCCATAAAAGAGAAAAGATTATCCATAAGTACATCATTTACACATTTTAAGGAATAAATATGTAACGGCCTTAGATCAAATGTTTTGTTGATTTCTTATGAGTCCATATTTTAGATCATTATTCCCTGACTTTCCTTTGACCCCTTGCCCCGAGCTTATTCTCAAAGTGTTTCACTACAGGCTCGTTGATTAGCTTTGGGATATTGGGGTGAAGTCTGACTTCCTTGTTTCCCCTCGTCGTAATGGTTTAGTGGCGACTTACGTGAAGATCACTTCATCTGATGATATGAACTGATCTTCGAAGTGATCTCCTGGATTCGCACTGGGGTGCGAGATCCAACACCAACATCATTCATGCATGTTTTCCCTAGTTGCAGCTCTATTTTCACTCATAATAGGTTTAGCATGCATTATGATAAATTTTGGTCATTTGTGCATGTTTTAGAGTCTTTATCAGGTGCTTGAGGAGATGAGGTTACTAAGACGAAGCCAATAGTTAATGTACGGGATCTGAAATAGAAGAACATGAGTAGAAGATGATCCCATAAGGCGCATAGGAAAGAAATATATGTCAGACCCCAGTGTAGAAGTCTCCAGGTTTGCACATCGGACAAGGAGCATTCAGAAATTTTTACCTGCGTAATACTGTTTGTTTACTGTTCATTGCATTGTTCGTAAACCGAAAAGATATCCAAAAGAAGTGGCGAGCAGGAATTGTCAGATCAGAGGCGAGCTGAGACTGTACAAGACCAAACAGCGGTATGCTGAGAAGATTGGACCGCAGACAAAGCCCAAGCCCATCAAAACATCCAAGACAGTGAGTTCACATGTTTAGCAGTGTCCCACATCACAAGTAGCACTCCTCAGCACCCCCAAAATAGATTATATATAAAATATATCATGTACAAGATTTTAATCATCCAATTCTAGGTAGAGTTGGGTTATGGGTTCAAACCGGCCCGCGGCGGATTAATTTTTTTTTTTTAACCCAAAAAATCCGCAAAGAAAAAATGTTATACCCGCATCCGCCTCGCTTAAATTTGCGGGTTACGGCAGAACCCGCAAACTCGCAAATATTTAAAAATTAATTAAAATGATTTTAAATATATATTTTAATTACAATTTTGTTTTTAATAACATAAAATAAATCTTATAAAAAATAAATGAAAATTTTTAGAAATTAAAATTAAAATTATTAGTTGATATATAAAATATATATAATATATTTACTAAATTTTAGAAAAGTATATATAATTAATAATATTTATTAATTTTTTTAATAAATGCGGGTATCCGCTCTATATTAAAAATATATAACCTGCATCCATTCCGCACAGCTTATATTTGAATTTTTTTACTTACACCCACCCCGCGGCAGGTTCAACGAGGCAGGTCCCACCAGTAATGATCAAATTCTCAGCATGAATTCAGAGTACTTAGAATACTTATTGTAAGACTATAAAGTATTTACGGATTATTTTTTGTATTTTTGAAAAAGGTAAATAAAAAAAGGCATTGCAACTTTGATCCTTGAGTTCTTATAAAATAAGATTTTGGATCCCTTATTTATTATAATTTTTGATTTTGTGAGTTTCGACTCTTACAGTATAC
Organism: Sisymbrium altissimum; assembly: GCA_900406495.1. Lineage (NCBI taxonomy): Eukaryota > Viridiplantae > Streptophyta > Magnoliopsida > Brassicales > Brassicaceae > Sisymbrium > Sisymbrium altissimum. Next base: position 23,354 of record OVBI01000995.1, on the reverse strand, counting down.
CGGGTTAATAGATGGAACACTCTGCATGAAACCGGTGTTCTTCCATTATCAATTTTGATCGAGTTCTCTAGCTCTCCGAATATGGTCACTGATGCTTCTCCGAATATGGTCACTGATGCTTATCCTAACCTCGTATGAGTCAGTTTAATCTCGTGGATCAGATCTGAATCTAACTGTTCAATTGTTGGGATCAAGTTCTGGAGTCTCTCGTACATGTAGGGAAAAACCCTTATATTTAATATTGAATAAAAATTTTAATACTAATTTTCTGCGGACCAAATACAAAGTATATATGTTAGAGTTTTTATTTCTCCCAAACAATATCAAGATTTGATACTTATGAGCAGAATTTATCGGGTTTGTCAAAAAATATGAACATAACTAATTTTTAATTTTCAACCAAGTCATGGTTTATATCAGGCAATGTATTCTTAGCTGGAGATAGGAAATACCTGATAATTCCCTTGTTAATCTAATATATATATATATATATATTACTAGATAAGTGTCTACATGATATGTGGATTTTATTATATGTTCTTTTTAACAATAATTATATTTGATGTCTAATGATTTTTTTTTTTAACAATTTCAAGCCACAATTTTACTGTTTAACTGAAATTTACTATAATTTTAACTAACTGTTAATACTACGGATGGACAATTAATTGTTAACTAATTGTAAATAGGGTTTATTGGCTATTTATGTTTCTAAAATAGTTTATGTTGTATATTTGTTTTTTGGTATATTTTTTTAATTATTATTTTTTTCTTACTTGTTAAAAAATAATAATAAAATACATGAGAAATTGCTACTTGTTATGCCGTAAATTATTTTCGTATACCTTAATTTCTATTAATGGTTATTGGTTTAATTTAAGTGTATTTTGAGTATATGGTGTCTGATCTAGTAAAACGAAGTAATTAATCTCATCAAACTGAAATAGGAATAATGGTTATGTTTTGATTATTCGGTATAAATTATATGGATATATATTTTAAAAACCGCTGTATATGGTTAGCTTGGTTATAAACAATGAAACTAAATTAATCAAAAAAAAATTGATTGATTAAATTACTCCCAGGTTTTGTTGTAGTTGAGTTACCCTCACCCCCGCGCATTCACTGTGTATTTCCTTTTTCTTTGTTTACCGCGTGAGCTTGGTTATTTTGTTTTAGTATAGTTGTCGTAATTTTTTTTTTTTGGTAATCATGTTAAATAAAATCTAGGGGTAAAATCTATTTAAAAAAAAAAAAAAAGTTGTCGTAATTTTCTATTCAGTCTTCTTATATAGGTTAATATTTGTTCGTTCTCGTTGGGCATTGTTCTTTACATTAGTTATGTAAACATATCTTTGTAATCTCGAATCCGTAAAATCATTGCCTTCGAAGTATTTAACATATTTGGCTGTGTGGCTTTTTTTTTTTTTTTTTAAAGTACTAACCGCTACTGGTATCTATTCTTAACGTAGACGAATTTCCTTATTTAAAAAAAAAAAACCTAAGTGGGGTTTATTGGTTTATGTATTTTAATATATTTGAAAATTTGAATGAAATTCAGTACTATTGGTTTTATGATTTTATAATCCATCTTAAAATCATGTGTTATTGGTTTTATGATTTATAAATCCTATTTAAAATCATGTGTTATTCAATCATACGGATTTATTTATGGATTTAATTTTATAATGAATTTGGATAGATTTGAGTGGATTTGTTTGTTAAAAATACAAAAACTAAAATCCGAAGGGAAACCCTCGGATTTGTACATATTTATTATTAAATTTGGAAATCAGAATATTTTATCTAGATCTATAAATCTCATACAAATTTCTAAATCAATAAATGAATAAAACCCCCTAAGTTGTAGCTGTTGGCTTTTATTGTCCACTCTCGCATCCTTATCGAAGCTGTTGGCTTTTATTTCAAGATCCTGTGAGAATGTTGAATTATATAAATTAGTAATCCTCTTCTTCCTTAGGGTGTTGCTCATTCGCCCTCCTGTCACTTCTGTCTTGTGGTATTTGGGTTTCTATTTTAGTGCAGGTTGGTGTGTTTGCCTTGTCTATGAAGTTGGCTTCCGTTCGTATATATGCAACACCCGCCTTGTCTATTTTTACTTCATTTAGTACATTACCTTTAATGTCCGTGGACTCGTCTTTTCTTTCTTTGGCTTCACTGAAATTTGTATATTGTATCCTTTTCATCTTGATCACGGGGCAGTTGATGATGCGTTGTTGTTATTTTTGCGTCTGTACAGTGATATTAGTTTTCTTTTGCTTTTAACGATCAGTGGTAGTTAATATAGCGTTTCTAATTGATTTTTACCCCCGCGCCTACCGTTTCTTGTCTTGTCCCTTTGTGGTATGGCTATTTTAATTCTCCCGTAATTATTAGGTTGGTTTAGCTATTTAATCCCACTATTTAGAATTTAAGCCTCATTGGGTCCCATAATGATTCAATCCCTTTTTTGTTCGGTGCTTTGTGAAGACCATGATCCATGAGGTCAAAGATAAGACTTATGTTTCCAAACATAATTGTGTACGGTTGAATCTGCAATTTTAACATGACGAGCCAAGTGAAAATACGAATATGTTTTTAAGTAACCATTTTTCATATGAGTTAATATGTTTCTTACTATTACCTCAAGAATGAGAGTCGCAGCAGTCTTAAAAGTAAGCTTGGTCATTTTACTGTCAAACACCACGACGCATGCAGACTGCACCGTCGTTAACCGCCAGCTCGAAACGATACCTGCATATAACATACCGCAACGGGTTGTTAAAGATGGTGGCTCATTATAATAAATATTGCGTAATGGTTGTGTGAAGGCTTTGTTTTTCCCTGCCGGTGAAATTTTGCCTTTTTTGTTCATATAGAGACCATACTTTGCGAAATATCAGACGTGAGATAGTTTGACCCATCATAAGTTACTAACGTTGGTGAGATAAAGATAGGATGCAATATTAGCCAGAAGGAAGAATGATATATTCAGTGATGACGAAGAGGTGGACTAATATTATCTTAGATATTGCAGAATGAGTTTTATGCGGTTTATTTGGTTTGTATTGTTCGTATTTAATGCTACCTGACCACACCGGTTACAGTATGGATCGGTTACTTACTAATCTCCCACACTTGTGAAACTTCCTGCTACAGCCTGCTCAAGTAACGTAAAATGTAGGACCAGCCATTCCTTTGGAGGGCACCAACAACTGTTGCTTTACAGAGGAAATCAGCATCCTATGAAATCATGAATAGCTGTGCTTAAAACCTCTTCAAAGTTCTGGTATCAAGCATTACTCTCAATAAATTTATGATCAACCTAAGGGCCAGGAGATGGCTTTAGCGCTTCAGATTCCAATATATTAAAAACATAATTTCCACAGATATCGTTCTGTAAAAAAACAACGATTAATAGCTTATAAATCCAGAATCCATTCTTCAGGAAAGGGACAAAATAGGACTGAAACTTGTGATACATTAATTTGGGGATAAAAGACAAACAAAAAGACCTAAACCCCAGTTAGATTCCAGGGAAAAATAGAAGGGAAAACAAAATCCGAAATGAATGAGAGAGATCTGAAGTTTCCTACCTTCCAAAATGTATGTCACCTATAGAAAATCCTAAAATCACAATACCAACACAAATCATCTCAAAAGAAGGAATTAAACATATGAAAGGTCATTTGTCACTACTCAATAGCCACTACTAAACCAACGACTTAGATATAACTTCCGGAAAAAGGTATAATATAATACATTCACACCTTAGCTTTTCTAAGTTCTTCTATTCCCCCGAGATAGTCATATATAATTTTGGCAGATGAACCAAATATTAACCTGAGATAGCAAAAAGAATCTAATTATGTAAAGAAATGTAACAAAAGAAACTCCATAAGGCTTATAAGTTTTCAATAAGAAAAAATGAAGAGCCAATTCCTTTTTCTCTTTCAAATCTCCTATACATTATTTGAGAAGTAAATTGTTTATGTGTCATTACCACATTAAATTTCTACACAAAAATATGACATGGCAATATAGGAATTGTAACATGGCTTCAATTAAAATATAACAAATACAATTTCATTAATGCAGATTTATATTTTTGAAAACATTCATTTTATAAAATAATACTTATATTTGGGTGAATTAAATCATATATATCATCATTATAAAATTTAAAAAATAAAATAGTCTCCTAAATATTATTGACCAACTAATTATATTTTGGAAAGATTCATTTTATAAAATAATAATTATATTTGGGTTTAAATTTGAATTAAATCATGTATATCATCATTATAAAATTTTAAAAATAAAATTGTCCCCTATATATTATTTACAAAGTAAGCTTTTTAAAATTATTTATGTGTCCAGCACAATAAATTTCATACAAAAAATATGATGAAAACATAAAAGGTAATATAAACATATGATATGGGACATTTTTTTTATATACCTTTAAAATATATCACATGAACAATGACTAATTCTATATAATTAAACAAAATTTATTTTTTAGGAGATCTCCGCGCCATGCGAAGATAGGTTCGGATAAAAAATTGTTTTTAAAAGAGGAAACAACACATAAATATAGAAAATAAAAGGTATTAAATAATTTTGAATAAAAACACATAGTTAAAACTTTAAAATATCATAAATAACTTCAAAATTTTCATTGGAGGGGAGGGGACAAGTGCCACCCGTTTCTTATATGTAGATCCTTACTATAGGCTGATAGATGATACCTAACTTTTTTTGTAATCTTTTAATTTATAATTTTTTATATATATTAAATTTATGAATGGTTTTACTATTTTCATAATTTTTATAGTTGTTCTCTATTATTTTCTTTTAAAATTCACAGATTTTTATTAACTTATGTATCATTTATACATATTTTAAAATAAGATTAATAAATTATATAAAAAATATTTTATAATCATCTCAATGATTACTTTATTTGTGTTTGATTTTTATTTAATTATTTTTAGTTGTCTATATATTCTCATTTTAAAATTTCTAGAGTTTGGTGAAGCATGTGAGCGGTTCAAAAGTTACACATCTTAGTGTCCACACTACAGCTTCTCTGAAGAGTCTCTACTAAATACACTGTATAGAGGTGTGCTCCCCAAGATTTGGATGCTTCTGGATACCACTAGCAATAGAAATTTGCTTGCAAAAGAAGTGACTGAAGGGCTCCAGCTGGTGGAGAACCTCACTCAAATCGATTCCACATATAGTAAAGATTATGACGGAACTAATAGAAGCACCAAGGACGAAGGAAATTCCAAGAAGAAACTCATCAAGGATGAAACGACAACTTGGACAAGCTTATTCTCTCTCAAACAATAACAAAGAAAGTACACTATGTCGGAGAAATGATCCCCCAAGAAGGAGATGGTTATCAGTATGAAGAAATGGCATACCTAAATGCCCAAGGAGGATACAACAACTGGTGGCCAAACAACAACCTCTGCTACCGAAGCACTAATGTGGCCAATCCACAAGATCAAAGGTACCCTCAACAGTAACAAGGAGTACCCAGAGCCTTCAACAACTATAATAACCAACAAGGTTTCCAACCAAAAATAAGTTTTCAGAGAACTTTCAGCAAAGTACACAATGCTTTACACCACCCGATTTCAACCAAGTCCAAGCAGCTCAAGCACCACGACAAGGATTTGACCTCAAGGGAAGCATGTATCAGCTTATTCATGGGCAAGTAACAATCACAACAGACATCCACAACCAATATCGATGCCTTAGCTTCTAGAGTCGAAACGTTGGAAAGCAACGAAGGAATTGTAACATCCCGATTTCTGGTATATATGGAAACATATGTGGGAGAGGTTAAAAGAATTGATTTGGCTACCTATGTCACCAAAGTGCACTTACCTTTTCGGTCGCACATCCAGAGAGAACTCCAGAGTTAAGTGTGCTTGAGCTGGAGTAGTCAAAAGATGGGTGACCTACCGGGAAGTTTCGCGGTACCGTGTGAGTGAGGCCAAAACACGGGGAACGGTCATGTTGTGATTGCAGGGACAGTATATTATGACTTTTGAGCCTTCCGGTCAAGGCACCGACCGTCGGACAGGGGTGGGGCCCACGAGCCCGATAGAGGGATGGGTGACTCACCGGTAGGGGCGGTCGGGGTATTATAAGTGATTTTAGAGCCGTTTTGCCGTCTCAGTGCTGACCTGAGTGGCCCTGGGGACGGTTAAGAATTGGTCTTGGTTCGCAACGAGGACGTTGCGTTCTTTGAGTGGGGGTGAATTGTAACATCCCGATTTCTGGTATATATGGAAACATATGTGGGAGAGGTTAAAAGAATTGATTTGGCTACCGATGTCACCAAAGTGTACTTACCTTTTCGGTCGCACATCCAGAGAGAACTCCAGAGTTAAGCGTGCTTGAGCTGGAGTAGTCAAAGGATGGGTGACCTACCGGGAAGTCATTCGCAGTACCGTGTGAATGAGGCCAAAACACGGGGAACAGTCATGTGGTGATTGCAGGGACAATATTTCATGACTTTCGGGTCTTTCGGTTAACGCACCGACCATCGGACAGGGGTGGGGCCCACGAGCCCGATAGAGGGATGGGTGACTCACCGGTAGGGGCGATCGGGGCGTTATAGGAATAGCTTCAACTTCTCAGACCAACCTTCCAGGCAAATTTGTTATGAACTCTAAATACTATTTTTAGACATCAGCTTGGCAAATTTCCAACATCATGCTCAAACCAAACTCACATACACTACTCCAATGTTAATGTGGACATTGAAATCTTAAGTGGAGGGGGAAAATTAAAGTAAAACATGACTCATGTTAGAAGAATCTTGGAAGGAGTAACCTAAGGAAGAATCCCTCAAGATTATAGACCACTCCCACCTCACCAAATGAGGAAGAAGGAGCAAAAATGGGAAGAGTAAGGAGCAGAGTTGATTGCCATACTAAAGAAAGTGGAAGAACAATTTGCTAGCATGGCCAACAGTGGAGGAATCCCATCTTTCCTCTTAGCCCTCAGGGAAGAGCTCTGTGCCAAAGCAAGTCAAGCCATTGGAAGAGATGCTGTTGAGTTGGGAACCAAGTTCAAAAAGAGAAAATAACCCCTTGTCGTTGAAAAAAAAGGAGATCCTGGTTCATTCACCTTACATTGCCACATCAATGGAATCATCTTTGAAGAATGCTTATGTGACCTTGGAGCAAGTGTAAACGTGATATCCCTAACAACAGCAATCAGTCTCGGGTGCACTAACGTCAAGGATTGTTAGACCTCTAGCTCTGGCAAATGGAAATACAACAACTGCTCTAGGGATGGTGGAAGATGTCCTGGTCATGATAGGCAACGTGGTGTTCCCCATAGAATTTCTGGTAATCGAGATAGAGTATCAAGAAAAGGAGACTCTTTTACTTGGAAGACCCTTCCTAGCCTTGGCAGGTGGGGTTTTTAACTGCAAAACCGGAATGATTGAGCTGAACGTAAGCGAGATCCGCATCATGAGGTTACTGCATTCCAAACAAAAAGAGAGTAGAAAAAAGCATGCTCCCTTAGGCTCGTTGAAAAGAAAAAGGCCAAAAGAAGAAGATCTCTCGGAAGATGAATCACCAAGAGGAAGGTCTTGATAAATGCAACCTCGCAGACCTGTTCAAAGAAGAAGTACAAGGAATCATGGGAACAACATTGAAGGAGAATACTATCACCAAAGAGATCAAACAAGAACTCTCACTTAACGAGTTCTTGAAATGTATAGGTCTTAAGCAATTGCCTGATGATAATGGTGAACCTGTTTTTACTTAGAAAAACAAGTAAGGAGCGCTCCCATTTGCTCACATCAAGGTTAACATTGAAACCGTACTGACCAAAAACAAGGGAAATGAAGTGAAAAATAAAGAACCTCTCCGAAGTTCCATTACTAACTTTATGAACATGTTGCAATGAGGAAGATCCTCCTTCAGGATCAATCCCCCACGGATGATTGAAAAAAAAACGAAAGAAAGAAAGTCAAGTTAAGTAACTTTAAACAAAGATCTCATCTCTTGGAAGGTACTTCAAGCTTATCCTTGTATATAATGCTTTTTTCTAGATGTTTTTGAATTTTTTTCAGGTGTTTTAGGCACTAGGTAAGGGAACATAGAAAAATTCAGAAAAAGTAGGCATGTCACTCTTGGTTCACATCAAGTAGCATTACATCAAAGCCAAGTCGGGAAATGGGGAAAGAAAGATTGGAAATTCTACATCGCGCTATCAACAACGGGAAGGCATTGATGTTCACCTACAAGAATGAATATAATATTTATTTTTTTAGCCGGCAAAAGCTCATCTCCTTGGCCCGCATGTTTAGCGAAGGGATAGAAAATGAGTGGATAGGGAGCTTCAAGTTCTTTGGTCAAGAAAAGCTACCCTAATTTCTCCTCACCACCTCCATAAACGGCAAGTTTTTCCACTTTCACATTTCTCTTGGCATCAAACTCCACTAAAATCACCCTCTCACGAAATCAAGGAACATATTTCTTCTTTAAAATTCTCTCTACTCAATACGCTCCATTATGCTAAAACTGCTACAAGCTTTTTCTCTTCACAACAATCGCTCCAAGAGAAGCAATGTCGTGGTTTACTAGAAGTGGATCTGAAAGATCCAAAAAGAGAGAAGGAAAAAAGGTCACTAAAGAAACATCCAAGAACAAGAAACCATAATAATGAGAGGCAGAGATGAATGCTGCATTCAACCGTATGGATTTCAAGGCCACTAGATACCTGCATGTCCCTAAAACGATGCAACTTGGGATCTATGAAGATTGTCAGATGTTGTTTGATGTGATGGGTGTGAATAAGTTCATGGAGATACCATTCCCTTCTATTGACCAGACTACGCTTCAAGTCTTGTCGACCTTAGATGTCAGGTTCCACGAGCCAGGAGAAGAGGAGAGATATGAAGTAGATGGAAATGGCTATGTGTGTTACTAGTATATATCCCACCCTTTCTGACTATCATTTACTGAGGTTGAAGTAATTTTTGGATTTCACCCCACCATTGAAATAGCCACTGAGTTTGACATAGAGAAAGAAGATCTTGATGATCTTTGGAATTCAATTGGAGTTGGAAAGTTCAGACCTGGTGTAGTCAAGTGCTCAAAGATCCAACATCCAGCCCTTAGATACGTTCATAAGGCCCTAGATCATACATTCTTTGGTCACAAGGACACAAGCACGCTCATCAACAATGAGTTAGAGATAATGATGATTGCATGGCTAAGTTCCTCAGAACAACCACCAATAAATCAAACTCAGGGGAGGCCAAATGAGGATCGGATTAATCACCATCATGCTGAAGGAACTCCTAAAGACCAAGGAAGCTCTGTTCTCTTCATCTGGAAAAGTGCAAGTGCATTGTGGAGGGATCATCACAGCACTACTCCGAGGGGAAGATACAAGAGTGCAGGATGCAACTCACGGATTGAATGGATCAATGTCCCTCATCTGGAGAGAATGCAATACCTCGGAAGATTCATTGGGGAAGGATTCGAATATCAGCTTACAACAAAGGAAAACAGAGCTAATCTGTTTTATCTCACAAACCCCAAGATTACATCACTCTGGAATCCATAGAACCTGGACTTTAAGCCAAGAGACTTTCAACTCTTCCATGGAGAACAGCTGCAGCTTGAAAATGACCACAAAGAACACAAGACCCTGATGTCGAAGAAGAAGAGCAACCCAGGACTGATTAATACAGCTTCTCCATCCATGAAGCTGAGATGTACTACTTCCCATGAAGTCCTGGAGGGAGTAAACACTCGTTCAAGGTGGCCAACAAGAACGTCGACACACTCCAGAGAAGGAACAAGTGGTAAGACTGCAACACCTACACAATGTTCAAACACATCAAGGAGCTCAAGAAGCAGTTCAAGAACGCCGTCAAGGGATCAGCATCCCAAAACAAGGCAGGAGAGGAGGAATCGAAAGAAGCTGACTCCGGAAGCACACGGAGAAGGAAGTCAACGAGCTCGGCTCCACGTCCACAACGGGCTGAATCTAATGTGGAACCGGGAAGATCTTCCATTCATGGTGCTGCACAGTCAAACCAGAGAATGAAACCACCGACCCCTGCATCAAGTAAAGCATCTAACTCTAGTGGTCAGGAACTCAGTTCCTCAACCTCAGGTGTATTCTAAAGAATACCCAATCATCGTTGTATATATGCATGAGTAGATAGTTTTGCATTAGTATCATGATTGCATAGTTTATACCTATTCTTCCTCATTTTTATCACACAAGAGACTGTGCGATTTAAGTTTATGGGAGTATGTATAAATTTCATATAGATCTCTGCATTCATCCATTTGCATAAAACAAAAAGAGAACTCTGCATTCATCCATTTGCAAAAAAAAAAAAAAAAAAAATCCTTTCGCATTTAGCATGATTAAGATCATTGCATTGTGCATGCATATTGGTGTTCTTGTAGATATCTTAAAATGTTAAACCGGTACCATTACTCTGATCTCTTTGGTGCATGTAGAGCTAGGTTGAACCAAAAATTGTACCACTTTTTGAAATCACCTTGTGATTCTAGCTTTGATTGATTGCATTGAGCGGAACTTTTTCCTTATAAAACTTGAACTTGAACTGTCAATTGGCATTTGGAATTATCACTTCTCTTGTTCAAAAACCTGATTTTATGGATTCTTTACACTTGGACCATTCTCCCTTTTGTTACCACTCTTTTTAATCCAAGAAGTTTTGCCACACCTCTAGCTAAACCTGTTTCTTTCGGACCTTAATCACTTTTGCAAGGGTATGTGAGGCTTTTTTACCATTGAATCTTCCTTAGCAAAACGTGTTAGGTTTAGGCCGATAAAGATGGAATTACATATTGGTCCACATTTCAGATCAATATAGGACTAAGAAAATCTTTGGGTAGCTTAGGAATTTGATATGGCAGCTAGTTACTTTGAGGCGATTCCAAAAAGATCCGTGAGAAAGAAAGGAGAGAATGAGTTATTGCAGAAAAATGGGGAGTAAATCAGAAAAAAATAAAAGACAACAGCAAAAGGAGACTCAAGAAGTTAAAGGGCGATTAAAACAACATCAATAAAGAAGGCCAATTCAAATTTTCACAACCGCCCATTACCACAACAAGGTGGAACCAAAAGACGCCATAAGAAGACCTCGATGCCGTCAAGATAAGAGAAACCCCTGGAATCAAAAGAGAAAGAAACAAGCAAGGACTGGGGAAGTGAACAAGGTAATAAAGACCTTATGAAAAGAGTAATTAGGATTGGAATCTTGGGATTTTACATTAGGCTAGAAGCTAATTATGTGGTTCGGTACATGTGGCTCTATCTTTGTATGTACCAATTGGTTTTTACCTTTAGTATTTTGCGCTAGGAAGATTCCTTTCTGGAGAGATCCCTGCTATGAAACACTTAGCCATTCACTTCAAGCTCACCTCTTAGCTCGTTTTTAAACCTAGACCTCCACCCAAATAGATCCGGTTGATTGCTTGAGAAGTGATTCACATTTTCAATATACTAACGAATGTGAAAAAGGGAATGGGATGTGATTTGCAGGATCTCAAGATTAGTTCTTCTTGGTGGTATAAGGATTAGTGGCTGACGCTTCTTGGAGTAAGCTGAATCCTTATTGCTCCATAGAACCTTTAGTAAAGACATTGGGTTGATTTCTTTTGAATCATATCTCAAACTCCGATTGCCCATTTACATATATTTATCATTTTTAGGTTAGTTTGTTTGCCTGACAACAAGCAAAAGGTTAGGTTTTGGGGTGTTGATGCGTTTGCATTTTGCTCATTATTTATGAAATTTTCATATAGGATTAGGTTAAGAATTCTCAACTTTCCTTAGGATTGTATTGCATTTAGAATAGGAAGTACATTAGAATAGGATCTTGTATTTTATTGCATATATGGGTGTTTTTCAGGTACAAATGACAATGGAAAGACCAGGAACTCGATCTCGGAAGAGCCAAACTAAGGAAAGAAGAAAGAAGAAGCACAACATGCAAGGTACATTAAACTCAAACCGATGCAGTGCGCCCCAAGTTTACACATTGACGGCCAAATGGAAAGATCGACTTGGGGATGATGCACATGAAGACTCTCTGCACCAGCAAGGCACCGAAGATGTTGTCTGTTGCCTCACACACCAATATTAAACCTGTCTCCCGTTCGGCCACAAGATCTCTCTGATGCTCTCCTCAGTGTGCTGCATGACCGTACGGTTAATGAAGCGTGCCTCCAGTTCATGCATCTATCCCCGCGAGTGGTCCCAAAGCGTGTAGGTTTTTTGGTGATCCCCATCTGTCCCCTCTATAAAAGCAACTTTGCGTCAATCAAACAAGGCAATCTTGTGTCCGTCAACTTAGAATTAAAACAATTGTTCTCTTTGTCTTATTTTTTGTTCTTGTTCTCTTATTTTATTTTCCCGCACTTGTGCTCGTTGGAGAGCTTGAACTCTGTTTATTTTTATGTTAAATTAAGTTTCTGGAATTTACTTTCTTGCATTTACTTAAGTTCTTTACTTTTCTCTTAAAATTCGCATGAAAGAACCTCTTGTCTTTATGGATTTTGAGGTTTTCTTCATGAGTTGTTAGTAGTCGCCTAGGGAAATCTTGATGGTTTGAAGGGAAATGAGCTGTCTTGAGCATACTTACTATTGACTCGACTCTTCAATCTAAGACTCTTCTTCTCTTTTCACTCTTAATGCGCGCGGTAGCTTGATCACCTATAGCATGTTCATAGGCTTCTTGAGAGAAAGAACCACTCCCGAGTTAAGCCGGTACCAGTAAAGCTGATGAGATCTATCTTAACCCAGGACACTGGCTATTGAAGGGGTCTCAAGGTTCGATGAGGCATGCTTTAAGGCTTGCTCCCTTGCATCATCACTAGTCAGAAGTTAGCTTTGGCGGCTCGGGTTGCAAATGGATTCTACCCATGAAAATGGGATAATCTTAGTGAGGAACCTCTTACCGAGGGTCTTGCTCCAAGTCAATGCTTGAGAGATGCGCATACCAAAATGTTTAGAAAACTGAGACACTTCTCCTTATGAAAAAACATTAAGAACTCATTTTTTTAGTTATAAAGTCTCCACCTTTACTTGTTACAATCTTGCTTTAGCTTAATATTCTGTTATTTACTATTCCATTTGTTACTCTTCGTTTAATGCTTTACTATTCAGTTCTTTACTGTAAGTCATTTTTGCCTTGAGTGACATAAGGCTTCTTCCCTTTTTTTTCTTTCTTGCATTATAATTTTTGTCTCTCTCTTTCATCTTTGTGGAGTGCCTTTGATTGCTTATAGGAACCGATTTGCTCCAACCCTCAAAGGTGGTTCGATATAAACCCTTACTATAATACATTTGTAAGTGGGGGTATTGACCTACCAGCCCCTAGAAAAGCTGAGTAATCAGACTCCAATTGCGTTGTGATGCCTTTGCATTATGCACCATTTTAGGCATGCATTTATAGTAGTTTTAGTCTCATTCAAGCAAGTTTTTCATAATTGCAGCTCTATTTTCACTCGTAATAAGTTTAGCATGCATTACGATAGATTTATGTCATTTGTGGATATTGTAGAGTTTTTATCAAGTGTTGGAGGAGCTAAGGTTACTAGGAGCAAGCCAAGAGTTGATCCACGAGGTCTGGAGCAGAAGAATATGAGTAGAAGATGATCTCAAAAGGCGCATTGGGATGAAAGATCGGCCAGACCCCAGTGTTGAAGTCCCCAAAATTTTACGTAAGGAGCATTCAGAACATTTTACCTTTGTAACACTGTTCACATACTGTTCATGGCATAGTTCATAAACCCAGAAAAGATGCCCAAAAGAAATGGCGAGCAGGAATTGTCGGACCGGAGGCGAACTAGGCCAATACAAGACCAAACAACGCTGTGCTGAGAAGATTGGACAGCAGACAAATTATATGCCCTTCAAAACATCCAAGACGGCGAGCTCACATGTTCAGAGGCATCCCACATCGCTAGTAGAACTCATCAGCACCCCAAAATAGTTTTTATAGAAAAGGTAGCANTTGGGATCAAAATCCACATTTCCGGAATTAACGATTAAAATATTTGAATATCGAAAAAGAGTTTCCATATTTAGATATGATTTCGGAGAGAGTTCATTTTGAACTATTTTATCGATAACTTTACGAAAAAAGTATGAAATACTGTCTTTCGAGAGTTTTTTCGATAAACCGATGAAGTCGCGATTCATCGAACAAAGGACGATCGGCTGGACGAAACAAGGACAGCCAGCTTGATATCAATACCTGTCAGTGATACCGAGGTGGCTGCATCTTATCAACATGTTTGGCCGATCCTTTCATCCTTTGAAGGATTCATCCGATAAACCGACGAAAGTTACGATTTTTCTAGTAAAAGGCAACCAACCAAGTGTGGAGGACAGCCAGCTCGGTATTTTGGGCAGCCAATGATACCGAGCTGACTGACATACTGAGCTGGTTGCATGTCTTGCCAAGCATGTACCACAGAACGTCAATCTGGACAGCACGGAGAAGTCAGCTCAGTACCAGGATACCGAGCTGGCTGTCATGATGCACTCAGCTCGGTATCATCCTCCCTATTTGATACCAAGCTGGTCAGCATGATGCATTAAGCTCGGTTTTTATCCTTCCCTTCCTGAAAACCGAGCTGGCTGACAATTTCTGAGAGTTCTGAGCTGAAAAGGACATACATTCAATGATCGAGGTTTATCGTCCAAACCACAAGGATTCTGCACATGAAACAACTTGGAAAATGTTTTTAACTCAATTATGAAGCTCCTGGAAGACGAATCAGATCAAACAGAGTTCATACGAGGAAGTTATGCCATCCACAAGTTGGGCGTTGCAGCCAGCTCGGTAACGGACAACATGGAGCAATCAGCTCGGTTTTTCCCTCAATCAGGATACCGAGCTGGTCGAAAAATTACAGTCAGCTCAGTCAAATCCTCTCTCCTGAATACCGAGCTGGCCGACACCCTTCAGTATACCGAGCTGGATGCATCCCATGAGTTATCGGAAGATCTCCTCCCAATGGATACCGAGCTGGTCAGCATGATGAGTTTGGAGGTTTAGCCAGCTCGGTTCTTTCTGTCACCAAAGGAAAACGAGCTGGCTGAAACCCTCCGTTCCGTCTCATTTCGGTTCGTTTTTCGTCTTCAGGGTCTTTTCGTATACATACCGATATTTTTGTAAGTTTCTCGAAACATCGCGATGTTTCGTGTATCAAATTCAATAGAAATGTTAACTTAATACAACCGGAGAAAACCACTGAACCAAAAGACGAGGGATAGAATTGGGCCGAGCTGGAAAGATGGACCGACAAGGGTTGAAACCGACTTATGGAAGGTTCTAGAAGTTTCCTCGAAGATTTATGGAAAAGTCGTCGGAAAAAAAAAAAAACCTTTGTCCCACATCGAAACTTAGGCAGTTTATGACTTAGGATGTCTTAGTATAAATAAAGATCGAGCTCTAAATCTTGTAACACATTCGAATATTCATACAATTCAATATATTCGCAATACACAATTTAGTAATAAAAGTTCGTTCTCTTTTTGACCTAATTTCCTTTTTTGATCTTTCTCTTTACTTTTCGTTTTTTCTCGCAAGATTCTCGGATCCTCACATCAACTTTCCGAAAATACATTGAGGTGAATTCCGGTTCCCACAATTTGGCGCTAGAAAGAGGGTATACGAAAAATCTTTACTCTTGAAAGCGAAAATCCTAGGTCAAAACCTCGAAACTATGGCTGGAGACGAACCCCATGCATCTACTCAACACCCAGATGGAGATGGAACAGACGCAACCACTATTGCTCAGCTTCGATCCTCTGTACTGGCTCTTGAGAAGAAAAATCAGGAACACGAAAAGCTTTCGGAAACCCTGACTCAACAGATCGAAGATCTCCGGAAGGAAAAGGAATCGAGAGCTTCTCTTTTGAGAAAGCGTCTCGATTTCGCTACTCCAATAGGATCAGGGGCTCTGACGCGTGATCCTCGAGGAAGTTCTTTCCGAACACCATCTTCTCGTACGATCAACCCTACTATTGCAACTCTGTTGCATCGCTCCTCGGACACATCAACCACCAACAATGAAACAATTCTGAAGGTCAAAACAATAGCACTCAACCTGAGGATGTGGTAGATCTCTTTGAACGTGAGGACCATCTAACTGACGAAGAACTCGCTATCTTGCGAGAACGAGAAAAGGCTATTCGAGCACATGATGATGATTTCCAGCGGGTAGTCGCAGAAAGCGAATTAGAAGAGTTACACAGACAGCTGGTCCAAACTGCTGATGAGATGAAAAAGGTTAAATCCCAAGTCCATCGAGCAACAAGTGATGCCCCCGAAATCGAACGTGTTCTCAAAGAGGCTCAGAGAACTCCTTTCACGGACCGAATCACGAAAACTAGGCTTTCGGATCCCGAAAAGATGAATATCCGACCCTACAGTGGAACAGCTGACCCCAAGGCTAAATTAACATCCTTTAGGATAGCTATGGGGCGTGCGAGGTTCAAGAAGGAACAAGAGAACATAGGTTACTCCCTCCTCTTTGTCGAGAACCTCAAGGACGATGCTCTCGAGTTCTCAAAGTTCGAAAGGAACTCCACCGACAACTTCTCACAGTTGTCTAAGCTGTTCCTTAAGAAGTACTCTATGTACATGAACCAAGCAACCTCCGACGGTGATCTCTGGTGGATATCTCAAGTCCAGAACGAAATCTTGAAAAATTTCATGGATCGATTCAAAGCCGCAGTCTCAAAGATTGACGGAGTAAGTGATAGAGCTGCACTCGAGGCACTCAAAAGGTCGTTGTGGTACGAGTCTCGTTTCCAAGAGGAGATGACACTCAATCCCCCACCGACAATCCAGGATGTTCTTCATCGAGTTTCAGGATTCATCAAGCTCGAAGAAGATACACGAGCAAACGAACGAAAACATCAAGCAAAACTGTCTAGCAAAAACGCGCCAACAGCTCCTAGTGCCTCAACAGGCAAGAAAGGGAGCTCGTACGTAAAATATGAGTCAAAAGGCGGAGTTCACAATTATCAAGTGGCACCAGGATCGTCCCAAGATGGACCATCCAGACCACAGTGGGGAGCTGGATGGGGAAAGAATCCAAACGCCAGGACTCGCAACAGCTCCACCTACGACGAGAAAGCCTACTGTGATCATCACAAGGCATATGGCTCTGAATTACAGAACCTTGGGATCCAAGGTAACTGAAAAACTCCTAGCTGGGGAGCTCGGGGATATAGCAAAACTTCTTGTGATGAAAACACACGAGGAATCCGATCAGTAAGAGGAAAACGCAGACGAGCAACCCGATCATGCTCAAGAAGGACCTCTTCCAGAAGCTCCGGAGCGTGGAAGGAAAAACGAGGAACCTGCTGAGGCAAATAACCGCAGAAAGGTTTACATGATCATGGGTGGATTTCAATATTGCCCAGACACCATTTCTGCCCTCAAGGACTATCAAAGATAAGTAAAAACTGCCAAAAACTGGCCACAAGCTACTCCCCGCAAGGACTTCCAAATCACATTCGAAGAGGAAGACGCAACTGAAATCCAGCATCCTCATAACGATTTACTCGTGATTCAGCTGGTGATAAGCGATATCAACATCGCTAGAATCCTAATCGACACTGGGAGTTCAGTCGATATCATCTTTCGAGACACTCTCCAGAGAATGGGTGTCGATTTCTCCGAAATTGAGCCTACACCAAAACTTTTGACGGGTTTCACAGGCGAAACTACCATGACCTTAGGGAACATCTGACTCCCGTCCAAGCAGGAGGAGTAACTAAGGTCGTAAACTTTGTGGTAGCTGACCATCCAGCTATCTATAATGTCATCATGGTGATACCTTGAATAAACTCCATACGAGTCATCCCCTCAACATACCACCTATGCCTGAAATTCCCCACGAAATCAGGCATAAAAACCGTTTGGGGAAGCCAAAGGGAATCTCGAGTTTGTTTCTTAGCTGAACACAAATTCCGAAAAATCCAAATCTCTGATGAAGCTCCCACCAAACGGAAGAAAACGAAGCTGACCAAACAGGCTTCTGTCAAAGAAACTCCAAAGGAAGTTTCCGAAAAAAGACTCAACAACAAGCTCTCGCAACTGAACCACAATTTCAGGAAGCCAGAACTTCGGAAGCATCGAATGATGCACCTGAGAAATCCCAAGCTTAGGATATGGAGACTTAGTCTTCATCCCATCCCCAAAAAACAAAAACCAGCGCCACTACTTTGAGTTTCAAACTTCGAACAACTCGAAAGTCTTGCCGCTATATATATAAAAAAAAACAACGAATCCGAAACAAACTGAAATACGTGACGGCTTGATCCTCTAAAAGAGGTACGTAGGCAACCGACCTTCGGTGCAGCTGTCCCCCCCCTCCCCCAAAAAAAAAAGAGAGGAGTGGGAGTGTATACACACTCATCGCTCATCCATGCTACTACTTATAGTTTCGAGAATCTGAAAAATCGAATATTCTGGCATCTAAAGGAGTCAACAAGTTCCGAATTCTGAATGCAACAAGTTCCGAACTTAGGAGGAATTTAAGTTTTTACAATAGTTCCGAACTTTAAAGGATTCAAAGAGTCTAAAGAAGTTCTGGGTTTTTAGAAAAAGTCTAAGCTTCAAATTAAAGTTCCGAACTCCAAGCAATAAAGGACTTCCGATCTCTAGTTCTCCAGAACGATCACCTATAACAAACTCTCGGATCAGTTCTCGATAACTAAACTTCTCAGACTTGACGTTTTTCCGAACACGTCTACAAGGTCTCCAACAACTATGAACTTAACATACCAATCCAACGCAATAAGAAACCGGTTTCACTAAACAAACTTGCGACCATTGCTGGCCCCAATGGACGAAAATCATATCTAACCAACCTTCTATACGGAGGTGAGGTTCAGTAACGTCCGTGCAAGGACATATAACAACGCGCTATATAAATCAGGTTATGTATACCTAACCTAACATCCGAGAGGTATATCATAGATGATGTTCTCAGGTTTGACTTTAAGAGGGGAATGCCAGCAAGTAAAGACTCGCACTGCCTTAATCCTTATTGCAAACTCGCTAACCCTGTAAGCGCCCAACTTGGCACACTGGTCTTCAACATCTCAGAAACATAATCTAGCATACCACTAGACGAGATTATAAAGTATTTCAAAGAGTCAAAAAACGGGGAGATTAGTCGAAATAACAGCCCCTAAAACCAGACAAACGCATAGCTTAGTTTCTGAAACACTAACCTATCGTCAGCCCAGCCAAAATGCTTCTAAGCAGCGCTGTCACAATACCAACAACATCTTATGCAAACGCTAGGAAAAAGTGACTGAGTAAAAACTTCAAACTACTCTATTCTCCTATAGCAAGCAATCAAAATCCTATCATGCTCAAACAAGAAATGAGCCAACACTAAACCTCAAACATGCATAAGAAAATAATAAAACTGCATTAAATCATAGAAGGTTTAATACAACCATCAGGACGACACCCGGCCAAATAAACAAGCCTGCACAAAGGGAATACATAATCAAGTCTTAAAATAAAGGCTAGAAGCCAACAAATTACAAGCTAGGAGTTGCCTCTAGTCGCAATCCTCAGATCCAACTCGAGAAACGAACTCTGCAAAATCCGGGTTGTTAACATTCGACCCCGACAAGTCGGAGACTCCAACCTCACTAGCAGCCTTCCTCATTGAGTCAGTTCCGAAGATTGGAACGAGTGACTGAGCCAGGGGAGAGGCAACCAAGTAATCCTTCAGCATCATCATCGTACGCTCAAAATTGACCTTTGTGTCAATCAACCTAGCTCTCCCTTCATGGACAACCCTTTTGTAGTCTGCGATTTCGGCTTCATCCCCGCGATCAAGCATGCCAAACAAATCCAAGTTGGATTTCACTAACTCAGCCAACACTAGCTCTTTGCGAGCCTCTTCAATGTGGTTCACCACGACCATATCATGATCACTCTTATCACGATACTTCCTCACTAAAGATAAGCGCTCCTGAATCGCAGCCCTACGCATCTTTCGTCATGCGCTTTCTTCTCCTCGAGAAGCTCAGTTCTTACGCGATCGAGCTCCTCGGCATGAGCGGTTTTGGCCATTCCAAGCTCGTTCCTCAGACGAGTAGCCTCGGCTGCATTCTCCTTTTTGATTCTTAAGCTTCCTTCATCCATTACACGTTCTCAACTTCATAACAACTTGCCATATCTGTGATATGGGCAAAGAGCTGAGGAAACAAGGAAACTTAGTCGATAGAGCCAAAACATTTACAAAAGTAACTCGATAGTTCTTGTCTTACCCCAACGCTGCGACGAGCGACTTTGTCAAATAAGCTCTTCCTCCGGAATTCGCTGGTAAGGACAGTCTCTATTCCTGGACGCTGGAATGATCCAAGAAGCTTGCTTGGGTCAGCAGTCTGGCCGTCCATAATACACTGCGGGACATAGAAATCAAACTCGGAAACTTTGCTTCCCTTCTTCTCCTTCTTATTCTTCCCATCAGAAGAAGCCTTAGCGGACTTCCCTTGATCCAAGGCAATACCTTTGCCTTTGTCTGTAGCAATCGAACACTCCTCAACAGCGGGTATCTCCCCCTCTTCAAAACCATCTTCAGGACAATGTCGGGGTACAACTCCCCCAGACTCCACAAACTCCTTCTCCAGAAACTTCATTTGGCCGCCAACCGATCTTGCTTTGATCATCTTCTTCAGGGGTTTGGACGAATAGTCGAATAGATCTAACTCTTTGTCTCGAGACCTAGCGGATTCAGCTCGGCGATATGACAAATGATCCCAAGAGACTATTCTTGGAGAGATCAACTCCATCCAAACTCTGATAAGATCTGGTAGAATAGCACCAAAGTGAGGAGGATCTGCAAAACAAGAACACAAAAACACAGTTAGCATTTTCAGCAAAGACTCAGCACGTGGGAAATCACCAATTTCCCCAGCCAACCAAAAGTTAGCTACCAATGTCTGACCACTGCGTTATCATCTCGTTGACAAACCAGGGTTCGATCGAAGATGTGTTGACCTTGACGAAAATCGTCTTGCCAGGTTTTGGTGTGACGTAATACGACATATCCATTCTGGTTCTCTTGATTTCAAGAAGCCCCTTGAGATGCCACACTCCGATGCGAATGTCGGGTTCGAGGCACAAGGTTATCATTCCCACCAAGATCCTTAACCCCCTAGGGGATATCTGAGCCATCGCCGGACTATGTATTGCAAGAAACTGCAACACTAGTGAGGGGATCGGAAAGGTAAGGGAACAAGACGCTGTGGGAACCGGAATTCACCTCAATGTATTTTCGTAAAGTTAATGTGAGGATCTGAGAATCTTGCGAGAGAAAGCAGAAAGTAGAGAGAAAGATCAAAAAAGGAAATAAGGTCAAAAAGAGAACGAACTGTTATTTTTATAATGTATTGAATGCGTAAAACGTCTTAGAATGTGTTGTAAGAGGTAGAGATCGATATCTATATATACTAAGACATCCTAAGTCCTAAACAACCTAAGTTTTGATGTGGGACAAAAGGTATATTCCTTTTTCCGATGACGTTTCCATAAATCTTCGAGGAAACTTCTGGAAACTTCCATAAGTCGGTTTCAGCCCTTGTCTGTCCATCTTTCCAGCTCGGCCCAATTCGACAGACGAAACATCGCGATGTTTCGAGAAACTTACGAAAACATCGGTATGTTTACGAAAAGACCCTGAAGACGAAGAACAAAGTGAAACGAGACGAAACAAGAAGCGTCAGCCAGCTCGGCCAGTATTTCCTACCGAGCTGGACGGCCAGGAAATGCTGAACTGGCTTGCTTCCAGGTCGATGGTGTCGTCCAGCTCGGTATACTCATCCTGTATACCGATAAGTCGTGGGATGCGTCCAACTCGATGTGCTGAAGGGTGTCGGTCAGCTCGGTAGTCAGGAGGGTGGATTTTACCGAGTTTACTAGCATATGTCGTCCAGCTGGGTAGGATTGGTGAAGAAAACACCCAGCCAGCTGCTCCAAGCTTCCGTACCGAGCTGGACTGCAACTCCCAACTTGTGGATGGCATAGCTTTCTCGTATGAACTCCGTTTGATCTGATTCTTCTTCTGGGAGATTCATAATTGAATTGAGAACATTTTCCAAGTGTTTTCATGTTCAAAAGCCAAGTGGTTTGGAAGATACACCTTGATCATTGAACACATATCCTAACTGCTCTGTGCTGATCAGATCGACGTTTTGTGGCAAATGCTTGGCAAAACATGCACCAGCTCATGTATGATGACCAACTCGGTAGGATTGGCTACCAAAATACTGATCTGGCTATTTTCCAAGTTGGGTTGATTGCCTTTTACTCGAAAAATCGTAACTTTCATAGGTTTATCGGAGGAATCGTTCAAAAGATGAAATGATCAGCCGAACATGACAAAGAGATGTCAATCAGCTCAGTATCACTAGCAGGTAGGGATACCGAATTGGCTGTCTTGTTTCGTCCAGCCGATCGTCCTTTATTTGATGAATTGCGAGTTCATTGATTTCTCGGAAAACCTCTCGAAAGACAAAAAATTTTACTTTCTTCGCAGAGTTATCGACAAAGTGGTTCAAAATGAACTTTCTCCGAACCCATACCTAAATATGGAAACTATTTTTTGATATTCAAATATTTTAATCGTTAATTGCGGAAATATGGGTTTTGACACCAACAGACGCGAAGTACGACTCAAACACAGTAAAACAGCCGGGTGGATGTTTATGACAACGATCCTCTGGGCCAGGCACCATGAGTTCAACCCCCTCAGGAAAAATGGAACAATGATCAGAGCCTTGCCATACTCTTTTCCCCACACGAGCTCGCACCTGTGAACTCGGTACGCTTCTTCGTTCTAAAGCATGTCGGAGGATCGAGGTCAGGAAACTTCTCACGCATCAACTCAGCTTCCTTCTTAATACAAGATTTAAGCACAAACTTCTCGGCAACACTCGGGACCACAAATGATCCATCGTGTTCCTCGAGCTTTATATGAATGCCGGAAGCATTCCATGTGGGAACTGAATCCGTATAACCAAAGCCATGCGAACTCTCGCCAACACTAGGTGCTTCACCCTGGTACATCACGGAGGCAATGTCTACCCAATGAATATTGTTTTCTTCAGATGTTGGATCAAACGCCATTCCTTCAACAAACTAAAGGGCGTTCTTCGCGTTCTTCGTGTTCTTCTTTGTCTTTTCGATAAACTTAGAGAGATAAAGAAGAGACAAGTAATATGAATCTTACAATCATATTTTGGTAAACATACACCAAAAAATAATATTT
>OVBI01000994.1:0-45144 GCA_900406495.1 Sisymbrium altissimum | reverse complement strand
CAGGTTCAGTTACAGAGATTAAGGGTCAGATTCCTGTGAATCTAAGAAGCTCAGATTGTGATGGTCAATGATAAAAGAACATAATGGAGCTTGTAGCAGCAAGGATTGTTTCTTCTCAAATGGATCAAGGCTGTTACGTATGGTGTTGTTCTTCAGTGTGTGATGTTGAAACAGATGGGATTCTGTCGGAACATAAGGAAGAAAGCATGGAGAGACATAAAATCAGAAAAAAGCAGGAACAAGTTATATCTCCAAAAAGGAGAAGCAGCAAGAGCAAAAGCAAAGTGTGTGATGTTTACACAACTATCTGCAAGAACAAATGATTATTTGTGGTAACAGTAGGTGGCAGATTTGGAAAGATATTGTGAATGACAAAAGTCAGATTGCGGTAGTAGCGTCGGGGGTTCTCTCAGAGGAGTTTCTGCCGAAGACTAAAAGTGATAAGTTCTTGAAAAAACAGAGAAACAAAGAGGAGACCCAGGTTTCTGGGTTTTGTGTTTTCAAGGAAAGAAATCAAGGCGCTGGTTTTTTGCTCATGCTCATGATCTTTAAATATTTCAAGAAAATTTCATTCTAAGATAGACTGGGATTTTAGTAATAAGAATGGAGGAACACTTTGAGATAAGTGCAGAGAGCATCAGCTCCAATGGATTGAATTCAGAGAGGTATGCAAATATGTCTGGTGGTCAGAAGTTATAGCAAGTAAGAGCATAATCAAGACTGTTGAAGCACATTCAGTTTGGGTACAAAATCAGAGTGAGAAGCTTTGAAGAATCAACGACACTTGGTGGTATATCTTGTATAAGTGGCTAAGTAAAAGGCTGATGAATGAAGGTTAAAATGTCATGAGATCTGACATGTAGTTCAATGCAAAAAGCCTATTATTCAGTCAGTTACACAAAGCAGTTAAATGGAGCAAAAGATGAGAATGCAGAAAATGTCTGAATCAGAGAAGTGAAGCTATATATGAAGAGAAATGCAGTGAGGTCTGATAGGTTGATGTTTCAGGTGGAGTCTTGTCTCTACAGATTGTAGTGCTCATCGTCAGATGTTTTTTGACTTCAGGTGGAACAGTGTTTATTTCAGACTGCTTTCTCGTGATTATTTCAGTATGATAATGGTTTTGAGATTCTGCTAGTTAGCTTAGAAGAGCTACAAAGATTCATGTTGGTTTTGTGTGGTAACAAGAAGAAGAGAAAGCCAAGTCAGTGTCATCAGTATCAAGGATCAGTCAAAGTTATCAGATGGAGTTAAAAGGTTCAGCGTGTGGTTATAAGATGTGAAGAAAGGGTCGTCAATTAGAATCATATTCTTCAAAGAGGATGTGAAATGCAAGAACGTCAACGTCAAAACAGAATCATAAACCGGTAATAGTCGGTTATTATCTATCACTTAGTTTTGATTTTGCAGGTATTCACAGGGTTTAGAGATACAGTTCAAGGTGGAGCTGTTTGAGTAAAAAGACAAGCTGAACAAACTCGAAGGAGTTCTCTTTGAAGAGTAATTGGAGAAAGACAAAGAGCAAGTGTTGCAGGGGCTGTCTCAAGAGTTACTTCAAGATAGTATTAAAGGCTTTGCATGATTGAATTACTGAAAAAGAGAAAGGTAAAAGTGCATTTACCAAAGATTGGTGGAGTTATATATGCAGGTCAGCAAAGTACAGGTTGTTGCTTCAGCAAAATTGCTTCAGGAATATCACGGTTTGTGTGAGTATGAGACAGGGATAAAGAAGCCAGCAGTGGTTGTGTTTTCTGGTCGAAAGGTTTTGTTGGTACAGCTTAGTTTGAGCAGAGATTCTTTGTATCGAAAGTCTTCTTAACCGAGTTGAGTTAAGCGGCGTGTTCTGTTGGCGACATCAGCGGTGCAGAGTGATGTTCAAGTTGAGAGTGTTCAATCAAGTTGTTGTAAAGGATGATCTCAGGATAATCAGTGGGTAGTTACTTGCTGTTGAGATTGTGTTCAAGGTTTTCTGAATCAAGGAACTTCTGGTTTGAGGCAGTGGTGATTCAGTATCTTCAGTTGTTTCAAGTTAAGCATCGGAATCAAGCTTTGGCAGAGTGTGTGGTGATCTTTAGTTGCAGTAACAGGTCAATCATCATAGAAGATTTCTTGTGATTGATAGAAGATGAATAGGCTAATCTATACTAGTTAAAGGAGAAGCTTATGGAGTTAGCGCAGAGTTATTGCTGAGTGATCATTTTAGGTTTCCAGGTGATGGAAAGTGCCAAAGGAGGATCAGTGAAAAAGTTGGTGTATACCACAAGACTGTGTTGGAGTGGTTTTGCAACTTAAGAAGACATGAGAATGTGAAATGATCGGAAATGGCAGTGCATTCATTTTACAGTTGGAGTTCATTGAATTTTATGTCTGGTTCATTGAGGGTGGTTAAGTGTTTGAAGAATGAAGTTATCAAAGATAGAGCTGGGTTTGTAAGGTTCTATGATTCAGCTGTAAGGAAGTCTTCGGATTAAATCAAGATGCTTGGAGGAAATAAGTTTCAAGAAAGATTAGAAATTGAGCGGGGTGAAGCTCAAGGTTGAACAAGTTTGTTCAAAAGATATGAAATCGGATGGTTTTTTTGTTCATTCAGGACAATAAAGCTGAGAAGGTTATATCTCAAAAATCTGCAAAGAAATGCAGAAGAGGAGCAGGTTTGCTCAAGTACCGGAGGGAAGCTCAAGAAACTAGATAATAAGAGCTTGAAAGAGATCGATGACAAGGAGGGGAATTGTAAGAAAGGTGTGTCATTCGATCTATCTCAAGAGTATGCCAAGGATCATAAAGACTCTCATTCCGAAAGAAGGTTGCCTCAAGCTTAAGTTGTCATGTGAGAAACACGTGATGGTGATGTTGGGTTTAATCCAAGTGACGTCAAAAGCTTTCAGCTCAAGATTGTATTGTCATCTTCTTCGACGAGAGCTCCGTAACAGAATTGCAGAGAGACGGAGAGGTGAGAGAGAGAGAGAGTGAGGTTAAGAGAATTGAGAGACAAGAGAGAGTATAAGCGTTTTGTATTCTCGGGTTAAGGTTTCTCTGAGGTTTCTTTGTTCTTCCTTTTGTTCTCCTTTCTTCTTTCTCTTGTAAATCTGATCAAGGTGTGATCGGTGGTGAGCGATTCCGATGAACAACCACGCCGGAGGTGTTTTCCGGTTATCTATCGAACTTGGGGACCTTAGGGTCCTTACCGGATGTAGCGGTTGATTAACACCGTGAACCGGGTTACATGGTTGTGTTGGTTCAAGTCTTGGGTCGCAGGTCTGGGAGGAATCGGAGACGTCGATTCCGTAACACCGGAAAAGATGACGACGGCGGTGGATCAAGATTTTCAACAATTAAAATACCATTAATTCTTTCTTCTTGAACAGACTTGGAAGAATCCCAAATATTTCTATTGAAGCCGTTTGTTCGCCAAATATAATGAGATCCTTAGCACCACAAAGATCTAAGGCAAATGAGTACCAAAACCTGCAGAAGGGAAACACGGATATACTAAAAATGGATAAAAAAAAGATTCAATCCAGTATAGATTGGTTTTAAAGAAGCCGAAGCAAAAATTGAAAGAAAAAAAAAAACATAACTCCGGAGCTAAAAACCACTAAATGCTGGCCGGAAAGAAACCAGCGGTGGAGTATTGAATAAAAAGAAGAAAGAGTTTTGGGTTTTTCTTTTTATTTTAGGAAGAATTCAAACAATGTTTATATTTTTTCAAAAAAACATTATATATATTATTTTATTGGAATTTTTTAAATTATGTATTTAGCTAAAAACTCTATTTTTATATATTCCAAAATTTATTTACTAATTATTTTACTAAATTTAATCCAAAATTGAGAAAAGAAAGAATTTTTGTTTACTTAAAAAAACATCAATTTTTGTTTATTAAACCGTTTTACCTAACATTAAAAAATTAATTTAAAAGAGTTTGGTTAAATATATAGATTAAAACACTTTGGTTATCAAAAACTTGGGATTAAAACACTTATACAACAAAAATTGTTTTGATGGATGTATAAGTTTAAAATTCTTTTAGCTAAATTAGTATTATTGAGGATTTGTTTTCACAAAATTTCCAAAATTTTTTGTATCTAGTTTAGTTTTGATATTTTGTATCTAAAGTACTTAAAATGACACAATCTGTAAGTTATATAACATTTTTATAAAATTTGCTATATTATCTCTAATATTGAAATTGAGACACCGCGTTTGATATTAACTTTGAACGCTGACCGAGTTTTAGCTCGCCGGTGTCATCCCCTCTTCCCTATGCTCTCTCTCCTCTGGATTCTCCTCTTTTCCTCTAACTTTTCTTTGGTTTCATGGCTCCATTTTCTGTTTCTTTCATCGGATCTGTTGTGTACTGGCTGCGCAGACCAGCAAGTCTTCAATCCTATCTTCCGGTTTTTTTCCAGTCAATTTATAAGAAAATTTCTGTTACCTCTAGTCAATTAATCACTAGAACGATTTTTCTTCCAGACAGAACCCAAAGAACCGCATTAACCACCACCACCTTCTGTCGTCACCGTGACTTACCTGAGTTTAACAAATGGTCTACTGCTCCATCTGTTGGTGATTTCTCATCCTCCTTCATTGTAGCCATGTTTCATCGCCTCTAAGTCACCTTTCGGCTAACTCAATTCAAGACACAGCATCATGTCAACTTTCTAGACCTGTTTTTAGGGGAGTAAATATTCTCTCTCCACTACATCAAATCTCAGTCTCACCAGCTATGAGAGCTTTCCCGACAGTTCTCTACTCAACCATTAAATCACTTCTGCTATCCCCCACCCTTCCCCCTCCCCCCTCCCCCCACAGCCTTGCTTCCACTGTTGCAAGTCTCCACCTACACATTTCTATAAACCCATCTTCGATATGGACCACTTCATGAGATTCTATTTATTGGACCCTCTAAACCCAGTATTATTTAACTTCACTGGCCATTATCCATATTTGAAAGCATTGATCCTCTCGAAGCCTACTATCCCTGTAGTTGTTACTTTAGTATTTTTTACCAGCAAATCTACTAATGCCTTGCCAACATCACAGTTTCTCCCTCCATGTATATATGAAAAAACTATTATATTACCTATTCACAAATCTATTTATAATCTTTGGCCAAAAGATAAAGATAACCGACGACTGATTTTTATCTTTTTAAAATATTTCAGCAACAACTCTCATTCAATCAGTTACGATTATCATGGTATCTTACTTCTGGATCTCTTCCACAGTATCTTACCTCAAAACCTCAGCTAAATCCTTGTTTAGGAGTTAAAGTTAGGTGACGACTGATTTTTGTTTCCTTTAAAATTTCCAGCGCTAATTTCCCTCTACTTAATTTTGACTACCAAAGACGGTGCTTCAATCCCGTTCACAAGCCCAATCTTTTGGGCGTATTAACGTCAATTCGACATTTCAACTATTTGATGATGTTTCGAGCAACTATTTCCGGGTTACAGAATCTTCTTTTTTATTAGGAAAATTTCCTACACAAAGAAAGAAAGATTAGAGTCATGGAAAATACGTTGAATCAAAAGGTGTTTTACGAAAACGCTCTGACACTCAAGTTAGAGAACATAAATAAAAGTCAAATCAGAAAAAGAGCCAAAATAACCAGCCATACTTTTCAAGACGGTAGAAATTGGTAGAACCCTACCTCAGAAACCACCATCAGACAATACCATGGAGAGGCCAAAAAAATTGGAAGTGGAGATAGAAAGATTAAAGAGATCCATGAAAAAAATCTGATCTAAGCACATCCATAGTGAATGGGAGGAAGACATGTAGTCTTATACCACGCCTCATCGTCAAAAAGTTTCGACTACCACTAAAAGACCCTCTCGCAATCTTTCACCATCCTCTAGCGCACCATAATAAAAGAGGGACAACAAATGGTTCCATTGTTGGAACCCGTTTTTGGACAATGGTGTTGTCTAATGTTTTAATAATTTTTTTCGAATTTGTCGGAATGACAGGATCTTAAAATCATAGGATTCTTTATTGTAGATATTATGAGAAATATTGATCCAAAATCACCGAACTGGAAAGTTTGATAATTTAGCTATATTTAAAAATTAGTAAATATTTAGTGAAAATCCACTTGTTTATATATGAAAAAGTAATAATATGGTTCAAAATCTTGTGAGTATGCTATGGTATAGTAGTGAGAAGATACATCTGATTAAATGTGTATCCGTGTTAAATTAAGTGAAACCTAAGAATTGGATTCGGGTTCGGGATTAGGATTGAGTTTGAGATTTGGTAAATGTACTCTAACCTAATATTCTTTTAATATTTTTGGACCAATTTCAAATCATATTAACCATTAATAAAAATTATTTAATAATTTATAAAATTACAAATATTCATTGATAGCCAAAGAAAAAAAAACTCTTTTTAAGTTAGTGATAATGGTGGATTCAACTTTAATTGTATGAATCAATACAAACGTTTTTGTTATCATGGCTTTTAAGAAAAACTTATAAGCCAACATTTTCTTCCATACTGATACAATTCGTACGATCAATCTTCTGAACGATTCCTTGCTCTTTGTTTTCTTCTGTCATATCTGAGAGTACAATATACAGTTACACTTGTTAACTTCTATTTTGAGGATTATAGAATAGTCGTGTGGTCGTATTCTAAGATTCTGATTGCATCAAAATTCCAATCCACATAAATCATTCTTTGTTCATCTAATATTTGATATCGATCAATGTATTTTTCATTCTGCTTTGTATCATTATATTTAGCACTTGTTCAGTTTGTCATATTGTAAAAATCATGGTTCTATCCGCATCAAAGGACTCTTGCCCCTTAGACCTCGCCACCTCACTAGACAACTACCCCCATGCCGTTGAACCAGAACATCCCCAACATTGTGGACCTGCACGAGATTTATAGAGAAAATGTGGTTGAGGACATTTCACCGAATCCAATCTTCACAGATCCGGATCCACAAAACTCGCCACTCTTTGTACAACCACGAGGCCACCACAAACACATTTCTAGACCCGAGTCTACCCACCATATTGTTTCAAAGCTCCACCAGAACACGGTTGAAGCATGGTGGCAAAGAAAAGCAAAGGAAACAATCCCTCTAACACTATCGACGAGGATTGATATGACGCCATAAAGGCCAAGGGAAAATGAAAGTTTTAAACAACTTGGGAAAGTTCTTGAAACAAAAGAGCAACGATTGGGCTTCGAGGAGTGATTCCTAGCACGGAAAGGCCCGCAAATGAAGTGACGGATGTGTTTTGGGCTGTATATAGTTTTCATACATTTGATTTGTACTTTTATGTTTGCACACACACAAAAATGATTTGTACTTTTAATGTGCGGTAAAAAATTGATAGGAAACACTAGTTAAATTCACGCGAATGTTGTAAGGCTATAATTTCGTGTATTGTTTATATAGATAATCAGCTTAGCTGACAAATATGTTCCTTCAAATTTTTTTCTGAAAAAAAATCAGTTGTTAAGCATCTAATAATTAATAACTCTCGTTTACAGATCCATAATCAGAATAGCAATAGTAAATTTTCTTTTTATTTTATGATTAGGAATCAGATGCATTCAAACTACAAATCCCTTATCTAGAGGTTATACATATATATTCAGACAGTGTACCAATATTCGTGGTAAAATATATATAACACTGTCACATAATATAAATAACGCAGGAAAGTACGCACCAGAAGTACTTCAAATTCCTAAGGCACGTGAAATCACACATGCATGGATTTCAAATTAAACAAGTAAAATCTCTTCTAAGATATAGTGCATGCATGCTTCACACCGTTATGTTGCTTTTAGTGTTTAACTTTTTATCTCTCATAAATGATTTGTAAGCACCTTTTAGGAAGACAATCTCAATATGATTACTTTGTAATAAGGAAATGTATATGTAAGAAAGCCGTGATAATTGAAGCGTTGACACACAAAAAATAAAATAAAACTTTGAATTTATGAAAATTAAGAATCTCCTTCCTTTTGTTTTGCTTCTGTTTCCTCGGTGACTTATTGGAATGCAAAAAATTCGTTGTATCACCACTATAGCTTAGAAGATTATTTGGCCAGAAAATGTAGTTTTGCTAGTGGTTTTGTAATTGTATTACTAGTTTGTACGTAATTGTGTCACTATTTGAATTCAAACCCGAATAATACATTTAATTGTTGACAAGCTAGCAAAAAGATATATAAGATTACATTTGAGACAAAACATTGGGTTATTCGTATGTAACGTTCATTCCTTCAAATGGAACATACCAGAGATCAGCAATGCTAATTCAGGTAGGTAATTATTTACACTGGATGCAGTTTAGTAATTCGTGTAGAAGTTGACCCCAAAAAGAGTAATTGGTGTAGAAAAAAAAACACGTATATATACAAACAAATGATAGATCAAATTATCTTATGAGACTATTGAAATCTCTTGGATTTCCATCCTTCATAAATGAATCCTAAAACTCATTTATATATAAATTAATTTATACTTATATAAAGTGTGTTTCATACAATTGTGGATGAAAGTATAATGTATAATGGATAGATGCATTTAAAGTGAAGTAAGTTGGGGGAAAGTATTCCGGTTTAAATGGGATCGGCCATGTGCACAAATTTATGCCTATTTTATTCATACGACCCATACGAACTTGTACGTGTTTTATCTATCTCCCTTTGACGTCGATCTCTCACTTTGAGGGAATATATATAATGCATGCATGGTAATCACGTAGTTCTTGCAATATATATATATACATTGAACTTACGGAATGTATAAACTAAAAGCTAGAGTCCATGTCTATATAAGAAAAGTATTTATTTGTCCTATTCGATGTCTACCAACGTACATACGTGCTTATTATCGAATATTTGTATTTGCTGCACTCTAATCTCCACCAAAGCAAGGGAAAAAGACACTTATAAACTATTATTAGTCTACGTGGTAGTTTAAAATCATATATAGACCATCCTAAAAAATATTTTAAAACATGAAAAATTTCACTAAACCTTTTTTCTCTAAAACACTCAATAAACTATTTTTAGTCCACGAAGTGGTTTGATCGCAAGCGGACTAATCCGTCAAGATGCTCAATAAATATACTCATCCGCATCTACGCGGAAGTGTGAAGCCAGAAAAGGACAATCAACATGTCTCTCATTCTTTCCCATAGAGTTTTGGTAGCCACGTTCTCTTATACCTATACCTAAATTCCGGCAATCTTGTTCAATTCATAAGATACATATTGCCTATATTATGCATTCCTCTCTTCATTACCCTTTTAGTTATGAAATGGGAAACCTAGATTATAATATTAATCCATTCATTCCATTTTGTAGAGGAAATTTTTATATCATAAACTGCAGCAGTAAAAATTTGTAAATAAGAATTTTTAAGAGACCAGAATCATCTCAAAACACAGAAAATAAAAGGCAAATGGTTTTAGAAATTTTTTTCAAGAGATTTTAATTTTAAGTAAAGTGAAAAGGTAAATTAGGAAAAGAAGAGATTTATGAGTAAACTGACTGCAGTATTGATGATTTTAGAACTACATTTTTATAGGAATTAAGATATTACAAATCTAAAGAGAAAAATGAGTTAAAAAATGTAGTTAATTGTTTGTGTAGAATTATATATCACATAATCGTCAATCTTTTCTCCTATTTTATAATTTTTAAAAATGTTTAATATCTCTTTTTTATTCTGCTATATTTTGTATATATTTTTTTTTACTTGGTGGAATCAGCCATTACTAATAAAAACATACTTATTATATTTTGAGTTAGTCGTAGACTTACTTTAGTGTTAACAATAAATTTGACCTTGTACGCAAAACCGCATTATTCACTCTATGGAATCCAAAACCACAACTCAACTTTGCTTTGTACATCTCCATTTTGATATAGCATTTTCTTTGGTTATGCATTTCTTTCAATAACCTCTCAATTGACAAATTATAATTTTTTCCTTTAATTCCAAACTTTCTTTAATGCCAAAAGAAGCTCATCGATCAAGTGAGAGTAATACTTTCGAGGTCGTGGCGGTTATTGTTGGTCACTTTATATCACTATCAAAGCATATGTATGCTAATATGATTTTCAGACGGCGATGTTAGCTTCCATGCTCTTTTTTATGGTGTCAGTGAGATTTTCCAAAAAATGTATACCCTTTATTATTTATATTGAGCTAATACATTTAGGAACTACATGTTTACTCCAAATTGGCTAAAACAAAATTTATACCCCTAATTTTTTTTTCATGGTAACTAATGGCGAAATTTTAATGATGTCATGTGCTTTTAATTTTATCTTTTTGTTCTTATATATATACTCCTTCTATTTTTGTTTCATTAAATAAGATGTTTATAAGTTTTTTTTTTACTTTATTTGTTTCTTGCAAAATTTAATATAGTGTTAAGTTTTGTTACCATATGTACTATGTAATACTTTGTTTTATTATTTTTATTTAAAATTTTAATAATTTTTAATGTAAAAAAATGAAAAGACTTGAATTCATGTAATTTTTAAATTGTTAATTTTTTTTACTAAAAAATCATTTACTTGAGCAAAAGAAAGTTTTAATTTTACTGCCTATTTCATAATCATGTGCATCTTAATTTGAAAGAAAAATTAATATGTACCAATATCTTCAGACAAAAAAAATTGAAGAAAGAGATTGAAGCTAATTAGAGGTTAGAGCGGCATTAACAAATCAAAAATTCTGTACAATTGAAGGTTTCTAATAAGGATATAGATTCAATCATTAAGTCCAAGTCTGTTGGTAGAAACTAGAAAGCCACTTACGAAGGTCAACTTGAGTAACCAATGCAAGTTGTCTGAAATGATGAATTCAAGTTGAATCATCTCATTAGATTTACTGAATTGTTTTTAACATAATTGCAGTGAACCTAAATAAATTTTTGGATCACTAGATCGAATCTGTTGAACTGTGAGTTATTTGATTAAAAAAAAAACAATTGATAATATCTTCTTTAGTTTTTACGGACACAACTGAAAATATATTTTGATTAATAATAATATGCTTCGACTATATATAAATAACTTTACTTATTTGTGTAAAGTTTTTAGGTTTTTTCAATCATGGATTATCACAGAATAGAAATCCAAACACAATCACACTTATCTATGCGTTATTAGATCTGATACCTGTCAATCATGTTCGAAATTCTAAATTCAGTGATATTTAACAAAAATTTTAAATACTTCATTAAAATTCTGCGAAAAATAAATTCTTTTCAAATATTTATATATTTTAAAATTGAAATTAAATTTATGTGTACTTTTTCTTTTTTGCATTAGTAAGTAAACCACAGTAATAAATGGGTAAAAAACCAGGATATAATAAAAAAGTATATTTTACATTCTTGCAATTTTTTTATTATAAATAGTTCCCTCAAAGTAAATATCATAATGGAATAAAAAAAAAAAATCCATTTTTTTGCCATCTGAAATATTTTTATTACAAAATATTTTGAGAACAAACTATAAGCACATCTTTTCAATAACAACTCTAGACTCCACAAGAATCCATGATAAGTGAAATTCATCTATATCATACTTTATCAAAAGAAAAATTCATCTATATCATACTTGACGAAAAGTTATAGTTGAACCACACTAGAGATTTTTGACAAGATCATTTTTATTAATCTACATAAATTATATTTTCGGTTTTGGAAATCAAACCTCATCCTTTTTTTTTGTTAAAAAAATATAATTTTTTATAATTACTAACGATAATATATATATTATCTTATATTATAAAATAGAAGTTATTTGAGAATTTTTATTTGACACGTGTATTTTTAAACATATTCTTATTAATATAATTTTTTCTTTTGTTTTAGGAGTAAAAACAATTTAAAAAAGAAGTAGTTCATCTTTTTTCTTTTATCTCATGCTCCTTAATTTTCTCTTTTTTATCACCATTTTTTCTAAAATATATTTAACTGCTTAAGCATATTTAATAAAATATCTTATCTTTTAAGAAAAAATATTTTACATTTAAAATCCACTGTATAACCAGGGACATGTATATATATAAAGGAAATCTTTTAGTCTATCTAATATATGAATAATTTTAAATTATGATTTTATTTTGATCCGCACTCCCAAGCGCGGAATTGTTTAAAAAAAAACATTATAATTTAATAGATGAAATATTTTTAGAAAAACTAAGTGAAATGACCAAAAAAATAAAAAAAAATTGGATCCATACACATTATGAAACTATGCTATGATATTCGGTATATTTTGTGTATTAAAACCCAAAAAGCTCTTCATCTTCTATTCTCTATTTTTCTTCTTGTCTCTCTCTTTACCTAACTCTTTTAGTCTCTCTCTTCTCTTCTAGTTTATCTACTCCTCTCTCTCCCTATTTCTCTTGGTCTTTCTCCATTTCATCTTCCTCCTCTTTTTTTTTTTTTTTTGAATNCCTCTTTTTTTTTTTTTGTTGAATATTATTAAACATGAATCAATATTTATACTATTTTATTAAATTCTCCTCTTCTCTTCCTCACTCTTTCCCTCCCTCTAACATAACACCAAAAAATTTATAATAAAACTCAGATAATTTAATATTAGTATAGTACGCATCCATTAGATTATACTATTTTCAAAATCTTATTTTGAGTAAATGCATTCTAAGTGTTCTATTATATTCTATTTTGGGAATGATATAGTACAGTGAGTTATACTATTTTTTTTGGGTTCTCCCTTCCAAATTAAAGGGTTTAGGGTTTAGATTTAAAGGTTTAGGGATTCGATTTTATATTTTAGAGTTTATGTTTTGGGATTTACAGAATGAAACCCATTTAGATCAGCACAGTTACTCGAATATTTTTTTGAGAAAAGTGTTATATTCTATTCTATTTTGGGAATGACATAGTACAATGAGTAACACTATTTTGTTTGGGTTCCCCCTTCCTAAGGGTTTAGGGTTTAAATTTAAATATTTAGGGATTCGATTTTATGTTTCAGGATTTATATTTTGGGGTTTACATACTATAGTAAAGTGAATTACACTATTTTGTTTGGGTTCCCCATTCCAAAGGGTTTAGGGTTTAAATTTCAAAATTTAAGGATTTGAATTTATATTTCAGGGTTTATGTTTTAGGATTTACAGAATGAAACCCATTTATATCAGTACAATTACTTGAATATTTTTTGGAAAAAGTATTATATTCTATTCTATTTTGCGAAAGATATAGTACAGTGACTAACACTATTTTTTTTTTGTTCCCTCTACCAAAGGGGTTAGGGTTTAGATTTAAAGATTTAGGGATTCGATTTTATATTTTAGGATTTATGTTTTAGGATTCACAGAATGAAACCTATTTACATCAGCACAGTTACTCGAAAAAGTATTTTCTATTAATATCCTATTTTACATAGTATTACTATATATCAAGAATAAAGTCCTATGTCATAGGTGAAATATACTATATCATAAAATAGTTATAGGACATAAAATAGGAGGAAAAATCAAATTCAATTAATGAAATATGTTAAGTGTTAGGTTATAGATTTGATAGAGTAGAGTCATTAGACTCAGAAACTATATAACTTATATGGTGCTTGTGTTCACACTTGCTTTTTCTCCACATATACCTACTTGCATCTAAGGGAAAAATTGAAAAAAAATGGGTCAAAAGTCCATAAAACAATTATGATCATTACATGGTCATATATTGTGGTTTTTTCCCCAATATGTTTATTTGGCAAACTCACCCATATTTTTATTTTCAGTTTTCTCTAATTTTTTTCTTTAAATATAATATTTATTTTTGGAGTTAATTGTATTTATAAATGTGAAAGTTTGAGAAGTTAACAATTTTATTTTTAATATAAATATACTATACAATTTACTAAATTGTAATCCATGTTTGAACTGTTTTTATTTGTTTTTACGTATTTTACTTTGTAGAAATCAAAATATAAAATATATTAATTTTAATCAGAACTTATTTTAGTCGGATTATGATTCAATAATAAGATCACAGTTTTTATATAATTTATGATATTTTTATAAATATTTGTGTAATATATAAAATAGTTTTATATAAATTATATGATTACTTATTTTTATACGAAATTAAGATGAAAAAATAATATAATAATTAAAAATGATCAATAATAAAATATTAAGAATTATTTTTGGCAAATAAAATCTAAATAATTACATGTGATTAGGTCTATATAATTTATTATACTCTATTTTCTAATCTTTTTATAAATTTTGAATAGTATTACTTGTAAATCACACATAAAATTAATATTATATTTTAAATGTATTTCTATTTTACTAGTATAAATAGAATACACAGGCTTTATAGCTTCATATATCTTACTCATATCTAAAAAACTTAGGCAATTTTAACATAAAAATAGTAAGAAATAATGGACAACTTTTATTTTTGGGGTACAGTAAGATCCAAGAATTTGATTAAATGGCAAGAGCCAAGAATTTAGCCAATGAGGTAACTTGGCATGAAGACTTGATAAAGTCAAACTCTCTTTTGATTTGTTTATATTTAGGAGTATATTCAATCAATGTGATTTAGAGAGAGTTTGGGTGATTTTTATTAAAATAGCAAATTTACTATTATTTAAATATGAATTTTAAAATATGTATTAAAATCTAATTTTATTGAACTTGTGATTTTAAAATCTACTCTAAAAATAACTGTTATTAAGTAATTAATTTTAGGAGATTTATTATGATTTTAAGGTGATTAAGTGAGATTGCTTAGTTAAAAAATTTTTTTTATGGCTTTAGATAAAATTCTAGGGTGATTTAATAAAAATCATAGCAAAATCCAGTGTTATTAAACTTGTGAATTTAAAATTTATTCTAAAATCTACTGTTATTAAAAATATTTTAAATAATCAATTTTAGGAGATTTGTTATGATTTTAAGGTGATTAAGTGGGGTTCCTTAATTTAAAAAGAAAAAGAAATTTTATGGTTTTAGATGCAATTCTGAGATGGTTTAGTAAAAGTCGGAATAACTTTCTTAATTCATCCAAAATCATCCAAAAATTCACCAAATATGAAATCTTCTCAAATTCTTTTAAATTTTATATTCAATACACTCCTCTTAGTTATCACAGTTTAGGTTAATAAAAAAAAATTGATTTGTTGCTAAACTGGATTAAATTAGGTTGAATTTGTGAACTAACTATAAAAAAAAACTAAAATTAAAAGTTAAAAAAAAAAAAGATAGGACAAATGAAAGAAAGGAAATAGAGGGTTTTGGTTAGTTTTTAAAAGAGAGAGTTACATTATAACATATTTTTTGAGTTTGTATTATAAAGAAAGACATTTTAATGTTAAAGAGACATTTATAACCTATGAAATACCAAATTTATCCAAAAAACAAATAATTCATTTTTCTTTCTTTTCACATCTTTTTATATTAACTGTATATTATTCTTTTTTCTTTTACATTTTGTTTTGGTATTTTTCTTTTTTTCTAAAAAATATACAGTAAATTTTATTTTATAATATAACTGATAATATTTTTTTCTATAATTTGATATCCATTTTCATATATTTTAGTTGCTTCTAGAAAAAATATTATAGACAAAATTTTGTAGACACAAAAAATTTTATGGACATGACTGTGTAGATAATAAATTATGTATATGATAAGATGAAACCAGATCATGAAGATAACTAAAATATGTAAATATAACATCTTGGATACCAATTCGTGGACATGAAAACGCAGATTTCAAATGGTGAAGATAACTAAATTAATTGAATGCTTCCATTTAAAAATATGTTAAGGCAGATTGGTAATTCGTGTCCACTAATTCATGTCCACATTCAGGTAAAATGAAATATGTTGAGCGAAAGAAAGAATGTTATTACAAAATAGGTCTAAGATAGTTGTGAATGTGGACACAAAATGTTTGCTGTTATCCACACAAAAGTATTTAGGTTTAATGTGACTATATTTATAAAATTTATTGGTCATGAGAACCTATTTGTGTGCCTACAAGTCTGTGTCTATTTTTTTTGGTTTAATATGTGTTTCATGGGAAAATGATTCTTACATGAATGTATAATATCTACAAACATGTCCAATATTTTGTGTCCATATTGTCGGGATTTATGGATGATTGTGTTTTATTAAAAATCATCTATAAATATCTAACATATATTAAAATAGATATTAAAATATAGATAAAAAATGATATTTTATTTTATAAAACAAAAGTTAAATTTTCTTTCAAAATTTTACAAAATATTAAATATAGAAAGAATGAAAAATACTAGATTAATTAGTAATTGAAAAAGTAAGATGAAAAAAGAAAAAACAATGAATTAAAAATGTAAAATGAATTAAAAGGAGAAAATGGTAAAAACGAGATTTCAAATATTAAAAAATAAAAAAAGTGTGTCTAAACAAAAAAATACCTTATTGTAATCTAAAAGATAAAAAGTGTGTATATATGTAATTTTCTTTTTTTTTAAATATGGAATTTTTTAAAATTATTGGGTGCAATTTCTGTAAAAATTAGTCAAAATTATATGTGGCAAGACCGATATAGTAAGGAACAGCAGCTTCGTACTAATATTTTACTACATAACTCTTTACGTTTACATGTTCAAGTTCTATGTATTTTTGTATATATATATATATATATATATATATATATATAATATTAATAAAAAGCTTGAATTTAGATTACAAATTATTATCGAGTAAACTCTTTACGTTTACAAGTTCAACTTCTATGTATATATATATCATAACTCTTATTGTGAACCAAAAAAAAAAAAAATCATAACTCTTTACCTTTAGTTACAAGAACGTATTTTTACCCCCCCAAAAATATACAATGAGTATAAGTAAAAAAGACAAGAAGTCTTTATATAAGGCATCGGGAACTATAAATGCTCTTAATGACAACAAATAACTACAGAAAGAAATTAAAAATGTTTGGACCATTCACATTAATCGAGACTATTAACATACACTATGATTGTTATGTGATTACCCATGTGAATCTAATTTTATACACTTGATACGATACTAATTATTCGTAATGGTCCCCTCTTAGTTTTATTTCGAGAAATTTATACTGGCCTAATGACTTTATGCTTTGGATTTATAGTATTTTGTAACATGGTTATATATAGTGTATTTATTAAAAACTTCGTTATTTATAATGGCCCCTCTTTGTATTAACTTCGTTATTCGAAAAATATATGCAAAGTTTAGCAACAACGATATTTTCAATCACATTTTGGTATATAAAAAATATTTAACATGAAAACTTGTCTTCGAAAATCTAATAACCCCACAAAAATACCAAGCTTAATATAATCCACATCAAGCTGATAAGATAAAGTTGTTGTTTTGGATTATTTCATTCACTAAAATAAACGAATTAATTAGGAATCCCAAAACAAAGATAATGACAAACAAAAACTGCGTTTAGGAAAAGGGAAAAACCGACCTTTTGCTGGTATTTTAATTCGAACCTCACGTTGTATAATCAAATCAATGTGCACGTGGATCCTCCTGTATTATTAATCATAGTTGTTCAATAAACAATCATACTTTATGATAGCAAAACCAGCCTGCCATTCTCTTAATGACACATTGTTTGTGATTCGATATGTAGGATACGACTTGAGGAGGTACAGTTTTCAACTATAATGGACAGGATTTAAAAGTGTACCATGTGCATAATCTTTATGTAATTTTCCTTCATGAACAGTATTAGTTATTGGTGATTTAGTTATTCTTTCTTCCTTAATATGATATCACAATAAAAATAGGATTGGTATATTAATTTTGCTACCATTTAGACTTGTTGGAAGATGTTCTAACTATTTTTAAAATTATGAGATTTTTATTGTAGTCTTACATGTAACAACAAAAATCTAGATAAAGGGGAAGAGATACTCAGACGTTATCATTACATCAAGGCTGGAGTTAAAAGTGTTGATTGATAAGAAATATTGACAACCTTTTGGAAAGCCAAAACCTTCAATATCGGTACTTAACAACGGTCAAACATTCTTGGATGTTAGTTTGAAAATAAAATATAGGTTTTAAGTTAGCAAAACATAAGTCAATAATTTATGAACGATACACAGATTAAGACCCTTTCGCAAAGTCATTATTTTCGATCAAAATGCAACACTTGTCACTTGTCAATCGAATTAATGACAAACGAAATCATTCATGGGACAACTGTCATGACAACATAACTTGTCATATTACATCACATTTTGCTAAACTTCATACTTTTATTTAACGATATTATCCACTAAATTACTTAATACTACAAATCATTATCGAGTAAACAATGAAAGTAAAACTGTACGCTGAAGTGGCATGGCATTTATAACTATATTTGAAAATCGCAAATGAAATTTCATGTTCTTAATTATGGAGACATACAAACAATAAAGAAGAGAATTATTAACCATTATATTAGGAGAATTCTCAGAGGTATATCCTCAAAATCAATCAATTGATGACGTAACTAGATTCTTATAAAATTATTAGTTAATAATTTTGCTATTATAAGCTTATAATTCTGTAGTGGGACGATAAAAAGGTTCGCAGTCAACAAGCTCAAGCTCTAGAAACTAAAAAGTTTACCTTTTGGAAATGTTCTCAGTTATATTTTTCTAACAAAATAAAAGTTGACAATTTCTTAAAACTGGAGTTTTTTTTATATCCATCTTATAAACTCTATATTATATAATCTACAATATTATCCATACAAGAAAGAGGAAGAAAACCGTAAATTTAACATCAAAAGGGTAGTTTATAATAGCCCACTACTAACCACAAAAGCAATTTTAAGCTAAAAATATGTTACATATCGTAATTTTCGTAATTTTCCTTTTATATACCCTTCTAATTTCGTAATTCCCCTTTTAACAATCATTTTCGTTTAAATTAATGAAGCAAACTACGGCTTTGTGAACCAAACTTCCTCTACAAACTATTACGCTCGACTTGTACTTCTTTGCGATTGGTCAAAATTATGATCTTACGCAAATAAATGAAAAAAAAAAGATTTAAAGATACAATTTTGGCTGAACAGTTATCCATACTCCACAGTCTAATTAAGTACCAGTTCAACGATAAACTTCAAGGGTATAAAGGAAAATTTCTTCAAATCATCATAAATATCAAATAAACAAAATCTTCTTTTTCTAAAAATCTATCTTCTACATTATGTGCACCTTATAAAAAGACACTAACATAGACCCAAAAAGTAAAAATAAAGTAAATAGCAAACGAATAAGCATGTAACAAAACATATAAACATATACAACTAACAAAGACAGAATGTACTTTTTCCGTTTCGATGTAAATGGTTTCAAATCTTGTATACACAATACGAAAACCATTAAAAACCAATTATGACATAAGAAACGGAACGGAATAGAACATAAAACTATGACAACTTAATAAGAGGCTATAGAAGTCCAGTAAGATAAATATGTAATCATCGGATTAACGCTTTATGCATTATAAAATAATTAAATGATTAGGCTTCCAATAACTTCGTTTGTCTTATTCACTTGATGGAGCTCGGAAGTACATAAATACAAGTACAGCGCTTAATGTGTGACTATCCATGTGGCTAATCATGTTTATTAATTTAACAATGTTGGACTTACGTTTAAATATCAGTTCAAATGATAATAATGTTAATAATTTAATCGAGCACGTATCCCTAATCTTTTCCAAAGGACACATGCTGACCTTGGCTGCTAAATCGAGATCTTTAGGTATGTCGTCCAATCGATTAATTAATACTTAATTTTCAAAAAAGTATTTCTTATACCACGAAGGTGTGTATCTTGTCAGCTTTCTTTCTTTCGTTCTTTCTGCTTGACCAAATGGTTAGCCTTCTTTGAACGCGAAT
Source organism: Sisymbrium altissimum (assembly GCA_900406495.1). NCBI lineage: Eukaryota > Viridiplantae > Streptophyta > Magnoliopsida > Brassicales > Brassicaceae > Sisymbrium > Sisymbrium altissimum. Next base: position 25,213 of record OVBI01000994.1, on the reverse strand, counting down.
AACCGGTATCAATAATTTTGGTTGCAACTGGACTACTACTTTTGGAATAAAATTATATGAAATGTCTGATTTTATAAATTTTACAAATTTTTAACATTAATTTTGAATGGAATGATCATCCCATTTGACATAAAAATAAAAAAAATTCAAAAATATAATATTCATTACAATTTTGATAAGGAATTAGTGGGATATATTTATTTTATTTTTCCCCAGATTCCCATTCATCTTATCCCATTCATCATTACTCCATCCATTTCATATATGTTACCATTTACAGCCTTTATATGCTTTCAAATCTTCAACGAAAAATCAGAACACAAACAAAAATAAGAATTTGTTTGTATACCGCTATAGCGTTTACAATTCAAAAATCTTTGTATTTGATAATAATAAAAAATAGTATTCTCTTAGTATTAACATATTATATCGATATCTTAATGGAAAGGTTGATATCAAATATTTGCTTTGAAACAATCAAGATATAATAAACCCTCTCTAAGTCTCTATCTTGCACACAAAGTAAATAGTTGATTCTATATTAAATAAATTGTCAATCAGGCAACTATTTTCTGGTTTAACCACAAAAATCCCTTTTTATAAGTTTTCCGTTTCCTTCTTAATTTTTCTGTTTTATGGTGATTTCTGATATATAATTTTTTTGAATATGCTAAACTTTTTTTTTGAAAAAGCACCAAATTGGAAAAATTATAAGCTGTAATTTCTGTTGGCTATTAATTGCCTGTTATATATATAAATTTGTGTTGTTATATTTTACCATATGTTTTGTATATTATTCAAGCTGATGAGAATGCGGAAATGCATTTTATAATATGTAGTATATATATTATAATATGTAGTATATATATATATATATATATGTATGTATTTGGGGAACTTAAAAATAGATTAGGATGTCGCTCATGCTCGAAAAGCACTTGAGTTAAAATTCAAATAGACTAGAAAGGTGACAAAGCAGATAGATTCTCTGAAAGTGAAGGCCCAAGAAAAATCCAAAAGTGCAGAATTTTATTACTCATTTCTTGGAGTTTAAATTCCATTACAAGATCTGTATTCCGTGGACTAAACACAAAAATTACACATAAGAAAAAGATACATATTTATGTATATTATTAATTTTATTACTTATCTACTAGTTAAAGATTCCATCCTCGTGTAGACCCAATAACGGACTGATCATCGTTGAAATTAATGCCTCTTGTCTTCTCTTTGATATAGATGCACAAAGAAGTTCTCGATTTTTCGCATAATATAACGTTAGATAATCTTTGGATCTTATTTTAAAATTTACGTGGAAGTTATCGAGAGAATCATTGTTTTTCCCGATAGTATTACAACGTAATTAATGTTGAGTAATTAATTAAGAATTAAAACTCTTCATTAATTGGTTATTGGATTCGAATTCCTTTCTCGTTGTGATGAAGAGAGGATGGCATCAATGGCGTCCTTAACTTGAGATATGTCTGGAGCTTTCCCTCCTTGTGCCGGCCAAAACTCATCGGTTGCAAGTACCTAACAAATATTAAGATAATAAATACACAGTATATTTATATATGATCAAACAATCTACCTTGTAAAAGAAAAATTTGAGGGATGTTTGTCATAATTAATATACCTTAACTTGTACTTGAAGAAACTTGACATAACTAATAGCCTTCTCTAACATCGTCACCAAATCAACCTGCAAGAAATAACACCCCTCGTTATCAGAACACTAAATTTAATATATAGTTTATAAATTTGACATAAATATTTGTCTGGATGTGTGTACCTTGGTGCCATTGGGTACAAGTTCTTGCAATATCTTGAGACGTTCACTTATCCTTTCTCTTCGATTCTGAAAGAAAAACATATATGAACGAGTGAATTAATAAATCGATAAAATTACTTTCTTCAGTGTTATTTTAAAGATTGTATAAGACAACGAACCTTGGCTGCTAGGCTCTGTGGATCTTTAGGTGAAGTTGTTGGCTTAGGCTTGGCTTTCCCGTTCGCGCCGCCACTCGATTTCTTTGAGGGTGGTTGAGTGCTTTCTCCCTATTCAAAATTCAATGATAACATAAGTAATCTAATATACAGAAATTATTCACAAAAGCTCCGGGTATTAGTCTGTGCTTGGTGTAGAATTAGGGTATACTGTAATTACCGAATAAGAGCGTTTGTTTCCAGCGGATTTAGGCGAGATAGACTCATGTCTAGAACCAGTGGTTACAACAGTTGAGTCAGAGTATAACCAGTCTTTTTGGCCTTGGTTTGTCCCCTGAGTTTCAATGGGTCTAGGGCTACTAATATCCATATGATGTTGACTCCAATTTGTGAAGCCGTAGCTCATGTTGTTGCCTTCCAAAAAAGAGAAGCCACCGCTACCACCACCGCAACTTATGGTTGGAGGAGGAAAGCTCTCATGATGATCGTTGTGGTCGAAGCTAAGAAATGATGATCCGTTGAAATCTAACAAAGAGTTGTGATCTTCAACGGACTCGCCGGAAGGGTCAAACACAAACCCTTGATGATTTTGTTGATGATCTGAATTCATCGTGCTACTGCTCGAAGCCGAAGCTCCTCCTCCTCCGGCATAAGCTGCATCCGGCTGATCCAATCCATAATTCTCCGGTGATGAGAGATCTTCGGATGAGGAGGAGTTTTGTTTTGAGATGTATTTAGGCTCGTTGGGATGGTCATTAACGAGTGCCATTAGACAGTAATAATTAGTTTGATGTGTTTTGATATGACTGTTTTGTATTAGGGTTTTTTTTGTGGGTTTCTCGTTGATGAGAAGTGGTTTCAGGTTTGCTATTGGTAAGCAAAGAGAGACAATGTTTTTGTGTAGTTATGTTATGATAAAGGTTTATATAAGTGGTTATGTCTAATATTATATTCACCAAGTGACGTATTTCAAAGCTTTTTGTTTTAATTTTTGTAAATTAATTTATTGAATTTGATTAAACTGATTAGAAAAAGGAGCTGGCATTAGATCAAACCCGATATTTTTTTTTAGACTCGATATTTATTTTAACTTTTTTTAATCTCATCAATTTGAAGCTTCGAAGTCATGAATGCATATAGGCAATAAATATTTTGTGCACATTGTGTTTAGCTTAAAAAGCAAAATTGGAGTGGTTCCCTAAAACGTATATAGGTCACGGGGTTACTCAACGTGTGTGTTCTTTTGGAGTCATTGTCTCGACCCTTTGTAGAATATGGACCCTTTTTGTAGGTTGAGATACTACAAAACATTCTTGATGTTTGTTTTGTTATGACACTTGCGGATAATCACATTCACAATTCTAATTGATGAATCACTCTAAATTTTGTTATCCCAAGAATTCTGAAAACATCCTAAAATATATATATATATATATATATATATTTTTTGCTGTAATCATTTAATATTATAATAAAAATTTTATAAACTAATATTCGATAAATTTATAACTTTGTTAGTTTATTTGGTTTTAAATTACATTTTTATCCAGTTAATCTTCTTTAAATTAATAATTTTATAAATTAATAAAATATTAACTGTCCAATGTTATTAATTTATAAAATTCCTACTGTTTTTTTTTTTTATAAATAAAAATACAACTTACTACTGTTTCTTTAAAATAGTAAAACCTACTACATTTTGGTCTAGACAACAAGATTTACGACAGTCTAATTTATTGTTTAGTTTTACAATTAACTGATATTATCGTTTAAAAAATTGTCTTCTGAAAAAAAAAACAATTAGTTTTGAAATATTATTTTAACGTTAACATCATTCGGTGTCATTAGTTTCTTTTCCAAAATGAATTACTTAAATTCAAATGAATCAAAATTAAGGAAATTAAAATCTAAAATTTCGTTTTTTTAGTTGTAATTATGTTATACGATCGTAGTTGTACTATAAACAGAATATCTATCTCGTACAGTATTAATCAACTGGACCGTTGCTGTACTATTCATAACAATATTAACTGGTCTATGGCAAACAGTTATAGTCAGTAATTTGGCGTTTTGGTAGTAAAAGTCATGAATTTTATTCATCAAATCCAATTCACCACTGTAAAATGCACATGATCAACACTGTAAACTTAGGAATTAATTTAAAGTCTGGCCTTGAAAAAAATCTAGATGTCGGGGAAACGTATGGATCTCATATCATATACATCATTATCTTTTCGAGTGATATAAAAAATGAGTGAATGTAAATTAAAGTGTTTGTATTACAATATTTATGAGTAATTCATCGGGATTGTTAGCTGGCAGTAAGGTGAAATTAATGGACTCAGACTTATATAACCACAAAATATTTATTAATTAAGAGAAACGAAGAACAAAGAAGCAAAAGCATCGCCGTATTTTCCGCTAATCTACACGTCTTTTTGATTCCCATATATATGATCAATTTCTTTTTTGATATATCAACTGTTTCGATGATTCATTTTTATTTTTATTTATTTTTGCTTCGATGATTCATTTTTCCTCTGAAGCTGCTTCTTACTTTCATTTCTTTTGCCGACACGTCGACTTTCGAGTAAAGAATATCATATGTAGTTATCTAACTTGTTTTATTTTTATTTGATCTGCATTAATAGTCTTTCTAGATCAATGTTTTATTGTTCATCTTGCTTTAGTTACGAGGCATATTATAGCAGATACTGGAATGGTTTATTTTTACCACCTCTACCTTTACCGAACTAATGATTTCAATTTGGATTCTTTCTGTCTGGTTTGAGATAAAACATTCGCACCCAACCAAAACCGGTTCACACTAATCCATATAACTACAAAAATCGTGTAAGATATCGAGTTTTAAGTATATTCTAAATCGGTAAATAAAGTATTCTTCTTTTTGGTCGGCAAATCAACTATTTCAAAGCAAGATATTTGTACATTCAACTTATTTTTGACCAAAAACTTCTAAATTAGTTGATGTTAATTTGTTAACGAAAGATATTTACTTAATAATTTATTTTTAGTTTATGAATATTATGGACCGACATGATACAAATTACAAAGCCCGCTTTCCCAAAGGCTCAAAATCAGCGAGAGATTTTCTTATGTTAATATACGAATAAGCCCACACTCAATGAACACGTAAGGTCTAAAAGGATGCCGGCGTCAATAAATAAAACTTTATTATAACATATTAAAGTATGATATGGGGTTAAATGGTGTTCGGAATGATTTTGTCGATTATCTTAAACGTGTGACAACACAACATTAGTTATCGTAGACGGTGCTTAGGATCAGGAAAATAATGAATAAGCGTAAAGTATGAATTTCATTTTTTTTAGAGAATAGACAGAGCCAAAGCTCATGAATTTGTAGAGGTCATTCTTTTTTGATATACAAATGTTGTCTCTTCCCGGAGGTGAGACCGCTAGCTGAACCTAATCGGCTTCTTAATAACATAATTATTGGGGGTTCCAAATTATAAGTTCTAAAAACACATAATATTTTTTTATTGAATATGGGTATCTTTATTCTTGGAATACTTATACAAAGTCTCTATGATACCCATATTCAATAAAAAAATATTATGTGTTTTTAGAACTTATAATTTGGAATCCCCCAATAATCATGCTCTAAGTAGCGGACACACACATCAAACAAAAGAACCAGATTGAATCATATGAAATTCAACACTGGTTAGATATGACTTAATGAGAGGCCCAAGTCATTTATTCATTTACCATTATATTCTTTTCATTTTTTTGTGAACTTTCTTAACCATTATCTTGGGACGTCACTTAGACAGGAGGTGACACGGTGAGGAACCGATGTTCGGAAGTTTTGAAACAGAGCTTCTCTCTCTTCTCTCATCTCTATACCGTTTTTTGAAGTTTAATCTAACCAGTCAAAGAGGAATCATTCAAAAGAGATATCGCTAATGGTTTTTACTTTGGTTTGAACTTCCATAGTGGGCTTTTCATTTCCAGTCTTTATTTTCATGGACCATGTTTGGCTTTCAATGAAAAATGGTGGAAAAAAAGAAGCGATTTTCTCAGTAAAAACAGTTAGACTGTGGAAGACAGGCCGATAGTTAGGGACCGCTGGCAACACAGATGAGGAGTGATCAAATTTAGTTGAGTGCACGATCTTCGGTATCCAATTACTTTTCTTAAAAGCATTCACGGACCACACACTCTTTAGCACATTTTGTGTTTTCTACTTCCAACTTGTTTTGGTTCTTGTTGTCAACAATATGTGGTTTACAAGCACATTTAACTTCCATATATTACAACAAGCGTTGTGTACGTCATTGCCGTTGTATGGCTATAAAAGGGCATATTCTTCACTTGATTGAACACAAAACAAAAACCCTTCTTCAAGTTTAAATAGACCTTAATAATTTTCCCAAAATGTTCGATTCCACCTTAATCCCTGCGTTTATTTTAAGTATTGTAATCCTTGCATTAACTATGAAACGTAAGGATATGAGGAAAACCCTCTTAGTGACTTCCTTCACAAGAAACCTCCCTCTCCCTCCCGGACCGAAACCTCGGCCTCTAATTGGAAACCTATCAGAAACACTGTGGAGGAACAAACCGGTGTTCCGGTGGATACATTCCCTCATGGAAGAGCTCAACACCGATATTGCATGTATCCGTCTCGCTAATACTCACGTGATCCCCGTGACATCCCCGCGGATTGCACGGGAGATACTGAAGAAGCAAGACTCTATTTTCGCCACTAGGCCACTAACGATGGGCACAGAGTACTGCAGCCGTGGGTACTTAACCGTTGCGGTGGAACCACAAGGCGTACAGTGGAAGAAAATGAGAAGAGTGGTGGCATCTCACGTGACGAGTCCGAAGAGCTTCAAATGGATGCTCGAAAAGAGAACCGAAGAGGCCGATAACCTCGTCAAGTACATCAATAACCGATGTATCAAAAACCGCGGTAATGGAAATGGTGTTGCGGTTATTGATTTAAGGCTTGCGGTGCGACAGTACAGCGGAAATGTGGCTCGGAAGATGATGTTTGGTGTAAGACATTTCGGTGAAGGATGTGAAGATAGATCGGGACCAGGGTTCGAAGAGATTGAACATGTTGAATCTTTATTTACGATTTTAACCCATCTTTACGCCTTTGCATTGTCAGATTATGTTCCGTGGCTAAGGTTCTTGGACTTGGAAGGCCACGAGAAGGTCGTGAGTGACGCAATGAGGAATGTAAATAAGTATAACGATCCCTTAATCGATGAAAGACTCAAGCAATGGCGTAATGGTAAGAAGACAGAGCCTCAAGATTTTCTCGACATGTTTATATTGGCGAAAAACACCGACGGGAAGCCGACTTTGTCGGACGAAGAGATCAAAGCGCAAATGACGGTATATATATGATTATTTATTTTATTTCTATGTAATGGAGATTTTTAAAATTTTATATATAAGCAAGAGATTCCAATCTAAAGATTCTACACGGCCATAGTCTCCATAGGTCCCATCTCTCTATTGTCATTTTTAGTGGGTCCAGAGTCATAGATCTTGTCTTTCCAAATTAGTAGTTATTTCCAAAAGTAGTAACTTATTATAGTGGAATTTCTCCTAAAGGTCCAATTTGCCAATTGGTATTCCATGCATAGAGAGGTCATTTTCATTATAACTACAAAAAAAACAAACTATTAATTTGATAACCACTAACTTAACTTATTTTGTGGTTGCTTGTCGCGTTGTGAAGGAACTAATGTTGGCGACAGTGGATAATCCATCAAATGCGGCGGAGTGGGCCATGGCGGAGATGATTAACGAGCCGAGCATCATGGAGAGAGCCGTGGAGGAGATCGATATGGTAGTTGGAAAAGACCGTTTGGTCCTTGAATCTGACCTCCCAAATCTCAACTACGTGAAGGCTTGTGTGAAAGAAGCGTTCCGGTTACACCCCGTAGCGCCATTCAACCTCCCTCACATGTCGACCGCCGATGCAGTGGTGGACGGTTACTTCATTCCCAAGGGAAGCCACGTGCTGATCAGTCGGTTGGGGATTGGGAGAAACTCTAACGTGTGGGACAAGCCGCTTATGTTCGACCCTGAGAGACATTTGGGCAAAAACAAAAACGTGGAGCTGAACGATCCAGATCTCAATCTAATATCATTCAGCACGGGACGAAGAGGGTGCATGGGTATGAACATTGGGTCTGCCATGACGTACATGTTGCTGGCTCGGTTGATTCAAGGGTTCACGTGGTCATCATTGCCTGGTGAGGGTAAAATTGACACTTCGGAAAGTAAGAGTGACCTTTTCTTGGCGAAACCTTTACACGCGGTTGGTACATCTCGTCTGGCTCCACAAGTTTATCCAACCTAATTGAGAAAGCAAAATCTCGTTTGGCTCCACAAGTTTACCCAAGACCTAATGGATCGGAAACAAACATTTTAGTAAAATAAATGTAGTAAGCATTGCATAATAACGGTGTTCGTTCTTTTTGAGTCCCTATTGTACCCTTTTGCTGCCCCGTTTGGTTTCATATTTTTAATTTTATTTTTTTATTCACTGTTTCAATATGTTTGATGTCTTGAAAGATAATTTGTGTGTTTAATATATTTGATATTTTGAGACTTTAATATAATTTTTTTAAAAAATTAATCAAAAACTTAAAAACAAATATTAAAATAATTCCACTTTCTTTCCAAAATGTAATCACAGTTTAAACTAGAAAAAGGTTCTTTAAACATAAAAAGATGTTCTTAAAATTTTAGGGAATGTATACTAATATTCAAGAATAGTTTAGATACTTCTAACAAAAAATTTCTTTAATTTTAGTAAACCTTTAAAAATCGTCTCCTTCATCTCTTAGTTTGCTATTAAGAATCATCTCTCAACAGGCAAAAGAAGTAGGGTATAGAGCATGCTTGTGTTTTATGTATGGAAAAGGATAAGACTCGGGATCACTTGTTCTTTTGTGTGTGCCCAAGCAGTTTCACGGTTTGGCCGCACATAGCTGGTGGTATACTTGGTTCCAATGCAACCTTGAGTCGTACGTATGATACGCTGACGCTGTTGTTGCTAATAATTGGCTGTTTCAGCTCTATGGATTACTTGTTGCTTTGATTGGTCTTTCAGGTTTTCTATATATGTATCATTTGTGGAGGGATATAAACTCTAGAAGACACCGAAGAAATTGGATCACAACAGAATAACTTAGATGGTGTACAAATAAAATTATGCGCAATAGAATCCTCTCAACTACAAAATTCCTCATAAGCATGAAGGTCTTTTACGTAGATGGTTTGAAGTTTCGGGCTTCTAAGGGCAACCCCATTGGTACAGATACTCTCTAAGTATCTCACTATCAAATAATATTAATTTTAATATAAATTGAGTTCAGAAACTTAGCTAGATTTATTAAGTCTATTCGTTTAGATACCTACTAAGTATTTTTTTTTAATATAACATTAATGATATAAGCACATAATAGAGGGGAAGAAAAAATATTAAATAAAAATTAAGTTATTCAAAATATTTAAACCAATAAAAAAAAGGACTGGTGTTTTCAATTAAGATTCTGAAGAGTTCTGGGACGAGAAACAGATCAGAGACATTTTTATTAAAAACTATTTTTCTTTTAATTTGTTTTTAAAAAAAATCTTAGATACCTATATAGATACTGCCGATGGAACTGCCCTAAGAGTACTTCCATCTGTGAGTTCTCATCCAAAACCCATATTTAAAATAAATGCAAATAATTAAAAAATAAGAGAGAGAATATAGAAAAGTTCTTAAAAGAGAATTTTTCAAAATTTATGAAAACTTTGTCTTAAAGATGTCAGTTAGTTAACAATTTAAAATAAAGTAAAATAAAATTACACAGCTAAAATATTAATATTTATATTTATTTTTTCAGAAGTTCACATGGAATGTAGCTGATGGAGGTGCTCTAATCTTCTTTGTTAAAAGTATTTAGTTTTCTTTGTGTTTATTATATTAATCATCCGTAAATGATCCTAAACTTTTGATTATTTCAATTAATTTGATTTTTCATAAAAAGTATATTTAAAAATAGTTTATATATATATAATGTATTTAAACGCTAAAAAGATGATTATAAATATGTTAATATGATATCTTAAATATTTATGCTTGAAGGCCTAAAAATATGTTTATAAATTTTTTTTAAATAACATATTTTAAATTTTAGGAATGGTTTATATATTTTAGGAAAGGGTCCTAAACCTTTAGTAAACATTTAAAAATGTTTTTGACATACTTAAAGTGATTTTAAACATTTAGAAAGATGATTTTAAACACATGAAAATAATAAATTAACTATTTATGAATGTTTGGGGGTTTAAAAAAGTGTTGTTAAATTTTACGAAAGATATTCTAATTTTCAATAATGGTTTACATATTCTTAGTAAACTATTTCTAAAAATATTTGAAAAAATCTTTTAAAGAATTTTTTTTTTAAGAAGACTGAAAAAACAATTTCTGAAATTATTTCTTTATTAAATTATTTTAGTAAATATTCATTTTAATTTTCTATATTAACATATTATTCATCAAGAATAATTTAGTATTTTCATTTTTAATAAATGCTATTTTCTGATTTTCACCATTTGTGTGTTTTTTTTTTTGACAAAAATTTGTTTTGAATCTACTTAAGAGAAATGCTCCAGAAAAGAAAAATGAAACGTAAGAAATTAATTAAATTTGAAAATAAAGGTTGTAATTCTTTTTGCCCATAAAATATAAGGAGCAGTAAAAATAAGTTAAAATATCATAGAATCAACACACGTTTTGTTGGTTCTTTCCTCTAACTAATGAAAGCGAATTGAAAAAAAAAAAAAAAAAATTCAACTTTGAAGTAGTAAATAACTAAATTTGGAACATATTAAAATTCACTTTAAAAAAAAAAAAAAAACTTTCCCTCTCTTACCTTTGAGAAACGAACATTTCTCTCCTCTACTCCACGACCATTGCTTTTTCCGTTCTCAGCCTTTCTCTTCGGTGGGCGGTCCTCTTCACACCATCGCGAGAGGGTCCCCAACCATCTCCTCTTTTAATCCGTATCTTATTTTCTGTAGGCAATTTAGATCTGTCGTAGATAACTAGTAGAACTTTGCCGGTTCTCTACGTGTTGCTTGTAGCCTGTAGCTTAGCATGATAAAACCGATTCTAACAGAAAAAATGATCAAAGTCATTTTTAGACATTTGATTTGATTGTAACTCTTTACAAAATTATCTTTGAAAAGACAACAATGACTCAAAACTAATTTTCCATAATTTATTCTGACCCTCGTGCTCTAGTGGTCGTGGGCTCTGGTCTTGTCCCTCTTTAAGCATTTAAGGACAGCTTTACCAACTAATCGTTCTATATTAATAAGAACTCATTGCTCTAACAATTATTCAAACAATTAATTATACCTAATTATCTTCTTCCAACTGTAATCCTAACAATTATTCAAAATAATTAATTTATTCACAATTATCTTCCCCCCTCCACTCTTTTTCTTTGCTCCAACATCACACCAACAAGAACAACAAACAATACATTGACGATTTAATTCATTCTTCCTTCTTCTTCAATAAAAATTATTCACATTTATAATTCCAAAGAGTGCTATAAGCAAAAGCTTCGAAGAATCAACTTTTCACTTTTCAAAAAACAAAAAGAGAATTCTTGTTTCACTTTCTTTCTGCCTTTTTTTCTTTATCTTCTTGCTTTCTGGGTACGTTTTTGATTTGTGATCTTCTTTAGATCTCTTCACTAATCAAAAACCCATTTGAAAAAGAAGAAAAGAAAATGATTCTTGATTTAGGTTTCGCTTGTTTCCCCTCTCCTCGAACCAGAGCGAGCTCTCAAGAACACAACAAAGCTTGGCTTTTGGAGGAAACAGGACCGAAGCTGATGGACTCAGACCCATATTCCGTACAGTCTTCATTTAGGTTTAATCTTTGCTCACAGGTGGAGCTGGAGAAGTTTCAAAGAGAAGAAGCTTCATCGTCTTGTCTGAGTTTTCCTGTGTCTGAAGGATCGTCGGCGACGGTTCTTATGGTGAATCTTGAGAATGAATGTAAGGAGACAGAGAAATCTACGGTGGAGATGAATTGGTCGACGGCTCTTTCGCTTGAGAAGAGTATTTCTCCCGTGGCAGATACTCTGATCCGATTCAGTTACAGTGAAATTGTCAAAGCCACTCGCAATTTCTCAAAAGGTAAACCCTAAACCCCAAAACAGTCCTCATTGTTCTGCTCGAAACATATGATCTCCAGATCAGTGACAGTTGAATAGACACATATGTTTCATCTGTTAGCGTTCGTTTAGATGAATTTGGTGCTGAGTTGATATGTGTTAGATCACACACCTACTTGAAAGTTGAAATGAAGTAAAAAGTTGATGAGTTTTGTGATTCTCTGTTTCAATTTGGTTAGGGAGAGTGTTGGGAAGAGGAGCTTATAGCTATGTATTTAGAGGACGAATGGGGATTTGGCGTAAAGCGTTGGCTATCAAAAGACTTGATAAAGAAGATACAGAATCTCCAAAGTCCTTTTGCAGAGAGCTAATGATTGCAAGCTCTCTTCAATGCCCTAACATTGTGCCTCTTCTAGGGTTCTGTATCGATCCTGAACAAGGGCTTTTCCTGGTGTATAAGTATGTCTCTGGTGGCAGCCTCGAACACTATTTACACGGTAGCATATCGCCTCTCTTTCTTCGATCACGGGCTTGATACGTTCTAGTTGTGTTAGAGATTGACGGGTTTTGTTTGCTTTCGGAATCAGATAACAAGAAGAAGAAGAAAAGTGTGAAGGCTCCCTTGTGTTTGCCTTGGTCAGCAAGGTACAAGATCGCCTTAGGCATTGCAGATGCCATAGTCTATTTACATAACGGCACTGAGCAATGCGTTGTGCATAGAGACATCAAACCCTCCAACATTCTTCTTTCCTCAAACAAAACGCCAAAGGTAAATAAACTTTGGACCACTTTTTTGGTAAGCCTACCAGCATAGGAGTGTTCTGTTTAATCGCAATTCCTTGTTGGGGTTTTTTTCTTTTAGCTTTGTGATTTTGGTTTAGCCACTTGGACAGCTGCACCTTCGGTTCCTTTCCTCTGTAAGACCGTGAAAGGAACTTTCGGGTATCTAACTTGGAAACCTTTTTATCCCCATTAAGTCATTCCTATATATGGATATATAAAAGTGTGTGGCAACTTCTTGCAGTTATCTAGCTCCTGAGTATTTTCAACACGGCAAGATATCTGGCAAGACCGATGTGTACGCGTTTGGAGTCGTGTTGCTTGAGTTAATAACTGGTCGAAAGCCAATTGAAGAAAGAAGACCATCTGGTGAAGAAAATTTGGTAGTTTGGGTATGTGTCTTCTCTTGTTTTTGATATATCAACCTACTAGTAAACCAACCTATTGACTTTTAGTCGTTGTAGCAACTTAAATTCCACTAATTGTTTTTCTAAAAATGGAAAAGAGAATCCTAATTTCCAACCAAAAGCTATTTAATATGTGACATGGCCTGCTAAATTCAGGTTTCGGTCAAGCTTGGTTGAACTACAGAGATTCTGGTTCAACTGTACATGATTTAGACTTATGTACTGGTCAAGTGTAGTTTTAAACTTTTAATGCATAACATTTGTCTAATAACCGTTTTGCTTACGGTTGAGTTTTTTACATTTTTTATGTAGGCGAAACCGTTGTTACATAGAGGGATGGAGGCTATAGAGGAGTTGCTTGATCCAAGCCTGACATGTACAAGAAAAAACTCTGTTGCAATGGAGCGTATGATCCGAGCTGCAGGAGCTTGCTTGATCAATGAGGAGTCACGTAGACCTGGAATGAAAGAGATTCTTTCGATCTTGAAAGGAGATGAAAGGAAAATAGAGCTAAGGACGTTTTCAAGCCGGAAAAAGTCAAATATTTCGAGTTTAATCGACTGTTATCCGCAGTTACAAAGGACAAAATCTGAGATGAAGAGTCATCTTGCTCTTGCGATGCTTGGAGTAACTGAGTCTGAAGACTATGATCTTATGTAGGGAAAAGTAATAGTGGCATGGGCTGAAGAGGGTGATCAGTGTAGATAAAATATCGGATGTTTATCATGTGTCTATGTAAATGTTGTCTTATTGAGAAACCCGGTTCTAGATATTGTAGTACCGGTTTGGTTAATAAAAAGAAAAAGTAAAAGGAAAAATGGGGTTTAGTAAGGTCTTTATCGAAAGATTTAAGGAAGATGAACAATTGAGGTTTCAAAACATGGATGCAAAGCTAACCGGTGAGAACGCAGAAGCAGTGTTCCGTGACAAGATCACAGGGAAGCGTATAACAAGGGAGGGATATCTTAAATCGAAGCAAAACGAAGGAAAAGCCAAAAGAGATAAAACTTGAACTGTGCAGCTGAAGTTAGACTACAAGAACTTGAGCTTGAGTTGGAGAAAGCCTTTGCTCGGACCAGGGATGATCCGAGCTAGATTGAATGACGAAAGAGAGAGTTAAATGGGAAGATCTAATGGCTTATTTAGTCAAGAAACAGACATCACTCGTGTTGATCTAGGGAAAATGAGAAGATAAAAGAATATAGTTTTGTTATAGCACAAAGTATCACTAAACATAGTTGGTTGGCAAGAGGATTCGACGCTGCAGCTAATGCGAATAGGTACAGAATCAAACCGGGAAGACACTGGGATGGAGTCGACCACAGTAACGGATACAAAAGGCAGATGTTTAACAAGACAAATGAGAAGATAACAACGGAGAGAAAAGCTTACCTTTGGTCTGTTTCTGATGTGATATGTAATTTATTGCCTCTGTTTTGCTTCTTTCTACTTTGCTACCTAAGCTGCTGGTTGTGTATATATATATCTAGTTTAATAATGAAATAGAGTAATAGACTAGTTTAGTTGGCTATACTAGAGTTGAAGATTAGTTGAAGATTATCAGTTTATTCAAAAATACCTCTTGACTTTGACATGAAATACACTAGTTTAGTTGGCTACTAGCATAAAACAACAATGGCAGGAATCAGGATACACTACACAGCTATGTTACAACAGAAACAAGTACAGATATGAGAGACAAAAATCCGAATATGCTTACATTGTTTCTCATTTTGTTTTGGTACTTTGAGGTTATACGACGGCTTTGAGTAGGGCATCAAGTACAGCTTCTTTTGTGGGAAGTGCCGGTATTGCGCCTCTCTCTTTTACGGTTAAGGCACCACACGCATTCGCAAACATTAGAGCCTCTCTCATTCGTTCTTCGTCCTGAGTGAAACAACTCGGTTTTTTCAGCTTATGTGGTTTCGTGGTCATAAGCATAGAAATAATGCGGAGAACTCTCACAAGTACAACGCTATTCTTGTTCCCAGTAACCAAACAAGAGAGAAAGAGTTGGTTCATTAATGAGAGGTTCTCTACTTTCAACCAAATCCTAGTCGAGACAGCCTTGTAAAAATCTAGCCTTCACTAAACTGCTCTCTAACCAACTCAACATAGCTACAATCAGGTTACCTGAAGCAAGGAGAGATCATTGGCTAGTTGTGATAGTATTCCGGCAACAAACGCATCCCCAGCACCGGTCGTGTCAACTACATCAACCTTTAATCCATGCACTCTACCGCTAAAGTCCTGTAAATTGGAAAACATTTTAACTGGTATCAAGATTTAGGATGAAGACTGGAGATACGTAGTTCCCATTACTACATGCTTTGGAAAAGTGTGTCAAAAAGGAGAAGAGGGACATTTTCACACCTTGGTGTAGTACCGACAGCCTTCAGGGCCTTCCGTAACAAGGAGTAGTTTCAGCTTAGGATGGAACAACTTGCGAACGACTGACTCATCATAAGGATCTTCTCCCTTTGTTAGAAACTCAATCTCCTCTTCGCTTATCTTATAAAGGATTTAAACAGAGACAACAAGTTTCAGTTGAGAACGAAATCAGAAAGATAAACATATCCACAGGTATCCATTTATATGGACAGACAAGGACACCTTTATAATATCAGCAGTGTCCCAAATGCTCAGAATTTCATCCCTAGCGTTATCTGCGGAAGGCCACAAGGGAAGCCTAAGGTTAGGGTCATACGAAAGAATCACACCAGCATCCTTAGCAGCCTTTGCTGCAGCAATGTGAGCAGACTTGCACGGCTCTGTGATAAGACTTATTGAACCGTAATGGAATATCTTCGCCTGCCACAAGATCAATGGAAAAATGAAATGAGAATACGGAAACCTGAACCTGACATGTGATTGCTACATACTATATTATGCAGACAGTTGACAATGCTTTGATGCAGAGACAAGATGGTTATAATGGAGTCATAAAAGCTACCTTTCTAATCAAATCCAAATCAAGCTCAGATTCTTCTAACAACATGTCAGCGCTAGGATTACGATAGAACATGAACTCACGTTCGCCTTCACTTGTCAAAGTCACAAAAGCTAAAGCAGTTCTAGCTCCAGGATCAAAACGCATGCCTTGATTGTTCACATTATTATCCTTAAGAATATTTGCAAGCATATAACCAAACTCATCTTCACCAACCTGTTGCACAACAACAATACAGTTAAAGAAAATCAAGAAAAATCAAACCTTTTAGTGTTACAAGCTGTAAAGACACAGCCTCACCTTCCCAATGAAAGCAGAAGAACCACCGAGACGAGCAATACCTACAGCTACATTGGCAGGTGCACCACCTGGAGCCTTTTTGAAAGCTGGTGCATCAGCCAATGAAAGTCCACTAGTCGTTGGTACAAAATCAATCAGCATTTCTCCGAAACACACCACAGAGGGTGACTCTTGCGTTGAGCCATCACTAGAAAAGGCTCTTCCTTTCAACATAAAAAAATTGTATCAGACAAGACACAATCTAAGTTCACTTGTCGGAAAATTCTTAGCAAATTGTATTAGTCAGAAGAGTCAGAACAAAGCAAAGTTCTTTCTAAACAACTCAGTCAGACAAGACACACGATCTAAGTTCACTTGTCGGAAAATTCATTAAATGTGCAAATCTGAACTTTGTTATGTAACACTTATTAATGAATTATATACTATGCTATATATATATACATACATAAGACTTCACTGTTTCAGTAATGTTATACAGTTAGATCCAGAAGCAGCAATAATTCTGAACAATTAACAAATTTTGCTTTTTTATATCATTTCTTGAAAAAGAAACCAAAATGTGATGAGAAAAAACAGAAAATTCAAGAAAATGTTTAACCTTTGAGATTAGATTTTGAAACTGAGAGGAGGGGCGGAGAAGAGAGTCCTGAAGAAGAAGATTTAATGGAGAGACGACGCTTTGAAGTGAATGAGTCAGGAGGTGATCGGAGAGAAGGACCGGAGAAGCAGAACGTAGTAGTGGCTTGGAGAGCCATCGTGGGAACTGCTGAATGCAGAGATTCTAAAGATGCGTTTTGGAGACGCGTACTTTTGCGTTTAGGGAATCTGAAAGAAGAGAGAGCTTAGTAAATAGTAAAAGACTGTGTGAGAGAGAGAGAGAGAGGGAGCGGAGGAACCGAAGGCAAAAAATGATGACTGACGTTCTAAAATTGGAAAGGTCGTTTTATTAAATGTGGAAAGAATAAGGGATTAAGATTTTTTTGTGTTATCTATTTGATTTTTAATGTTGTGTGTTTTTGTTAAGAGAGCTATTTGAGACAGTAATAACTGTTTACAAAAATTAAGTCAGATAGTGATGCATTTTTTTTTCCTAATTTGATCTCTGTTCAAAAATTTTGTTTTCTTGCCAACATGGTGAGATTTCCACCAAGATTTAGTTCCCTACCAAATTGTCAATCTCGGTTAAGTCTTTTCGTACATTTGATTATTGAGCTAGTTATCGTTTTAGATACGGATGGGCTGAGCTGTGTGTGTCTTGAGGCCCAAACTAAAGATGCAGAAGATGGTTACGAAGCCCATCTGAAATATGAAATCAAGAATATTTATGGTTTTACTTTTAGTTTACAGTTCAAAGAAATTAATTGCTTTGTATTAATGACTACAAAGATTGGAACCAAAAAGTGGAAATATTTAGGGATGGAACCAAACCCAATCCCATCCGAAATAAAAAATATTCAAACAGATCTTATATCTCTAAATCCAAAAATTCAAAAACCCGAATTACCCGAACCGAACCTGAATGGATACCCGACCCCTAGCCCTACTTGTTCTCGAATTCCCGTTCCATATGTTTTCTATTTTCCCGTATAGGACAAATTTCTAGTTCCCGATTGGAAACAGGACACGACGGAATCGAGAATCTCAAAATTTTCAAAATTTCTGAAATCAACTATTATATAATTATATATATTTTCATGTTTTATAAAATCATAAATAGTTATACAAATATATTATTAGATTTTATTGTGAATTGAGATATTTAAGTTTAGATTACTTATTTTATATTTTGTATGTTTATCTTATCTTGATTTAACTATTTTTTTCAAGTTTTTACATATATAAAATATGATCAAATATTTTTTATCCTATAATTCGAATATTTATGATAATAAAGTGAAAAATAGATTAAATACATGTTATTTTAAAGTTATTTTTTAATTTTGAAATAATTTTTAAAAATGGGAATCTTCGTTCCCATCCCGATCCTATCCCGAATTTTAAATAGGACATAAACGGAACACGTTTTTTATTCCCGAACGCCCACTCCTAAAAATATCATAAATCGTGTTTTGTGTTTTTGATTCTTATTGACCCTAAACTTATTATTAACCAATTCGTTGCATGTTTCTGTGATTATTCTAAAAATTTAGTGATTCATGCAAGTTAATACGATGAATTAAACATTTTTGTTGTAGGAAATTGTTCCCAACAGCCATCTTTATATTCCCTCTGTTTCAAAATAAATAATTTTCTAGATCAAAATTTATTTTTCATTTTAATTGATCTTTTACTTTTTCAATGTAACATTAATTTGCGTTTAATTCTTTTTGACCAATAGTATTATACAGTCTTTTTATTATTTGTTGAATTAGATAAGAAATAATTTTTTAATATAGGAAAATTCAACAAATTATTGAATTTGTGTGATTTCTTAATCTGTATAAAAATACTTTAAAAATCACTTATTTTGAAATAGATAGAATATTTATTAATAATAAGTTACTAACTGAATAATTACACATTGACAATTGTGTCTTTTAATCATACATTCATTCACGTCCTTAAAAATTCAAAGGTTGTGTCCTATAAACTTAAATACATAATTTTTTTTATTACAAAACACAAATTAATAATTTAATGCAATATAGCGACAGTACTGTTTAAGTTTTGTTATTATATATTACAGAAACATATGCAAGTAGTAAAAAATGTTTGGTCTTAATATTTTTGTTCATACATTTTTGTATATAACCATTTCTTTTATAAAATTATGGAAATTCACAAATTTAATCATTATGTTTTACATTCATAATTTTTATGAATTAGAATATACATAATACAAAATAGTGAACTGATAATATATACAACTATATATATGTAAAAGTTTGAAGATGTATCTATTGCATATATGTATTTGTTGGAAACCGTGTATTTTCGAAAAGTTGCATGAAGAGGTACATATAAATCTATATGTTGATAAACACTTCTTAAACAAGACACCATTTGATTTCAATATAAACAGATAAATTAGTGAATTCTGAAAGAGAACAAATCGTGGTATTGTATTTCTTATCTATTTAATTAAAACAATTTTTTATGTTAGATGTGATTCATTCTCTCTAACATTTTTCAATAGTTAATATAGTGAATAAGATTACTTCCACTTATTTTATAAGCATTGAATTTTTTTCAAGTGACAATTATAATTTTCAAGTTGTCCAACATTTTCAATACTATATCATTATCGAAGTCATTTACGTGATGATTTAATTTTGAAGATAAATCTGTATAGAAAGAAGATTTCTACTACTCTTTTGCATGATGAAGAAATTGATGTTGAAACAACAAAAACAATTTAGGAATATTATTTTTTTTGCTTATGAAGTTGTTGAGACAAATGATCATTCATCTTTAAAAATCATAACACTGTTATATATTATATGTCAATGATATTTTTTCCCAACAAAAAAGTGAATTAAATTACTTAAATTACATTATTGTTTTGAATAAATTATTTAAAAATAAGACAAATATTGATGATTTAGCATTAATTATATGTTATTATTAATTAGCTTAGCATCAATTTAATAATTGAATGCCAAAAAATGTATAATATTTATATCTGATATTTTCATGTTGACCATATGTTATGGACCAAAAAAATTGGTTTTGGAATATTGAAGATCAAAATTTTTTGAGAAAGTCATGAACCAAATTTGAGATGCTTGTTGATGATTCACATATCTCTTAAGGATTTAGATTCAGTTTTCCTTAATTATTTTCGTTTGTCCATACAAGAGGTGCTAGATCTTATAGCTATAACAAAGTTAGATTGTAGTATTAGGAATATTGATGATTTGGAAGAACTTTTTCAGGTTTTTGGAACGACATAATCCAGTGATGTTTGACTATGTATTGAAGAGAAAATGGTAAACTCACTAGATGATGTACAAATTAAACACAATTATTTTGAGATCGAGTTTGAAAAAAACTTAAGAATATTCTGAAAGTTTCGCTAATAGCTGCGTGTTTAATAATCACTCGTGAATATGATGATAATGTAGAAATGATTCTTTAGAAATCAAACGATCTGAAACTTAATTCTTACTCTTTGTTATAGAGTAGATTGCAATGTCTGAGATTTTGGGAAGCTCAAGTTTCTTATGGAATCATAAAAGAGATCATTGTTTTATTATGATCTTTAGAGATGAAAATATGATTTATGATTTCTTTGATATCATTTTTTGATGTAATAATTTAAACAATCTTTATATATAATAGAAATGCATAATTTAATTTTTTGAATAATTATGTTAACATTATTATTGATAAGTCTTTTTATGTTGTAGATATCCATCTAAGCATGGATAAGGTATTCATATATTTTTTAGATAGTAAGTTTATTTAGATATCGATGAGATTTATAATTTTTTTATTTATTTAGAATGAATCCTTATTTTTAGAATTATAAACTGCTACAAGATAGTCAGTGTATTAAAACTATTCACTTTTAATTCAAACAAGCTTTGGTTGGGATTAAAATGATGGCTCTTTTATGTGGTTGAATTTACAACCTAAAATATATTATATAAATATAAGTTAAAACATTTATAATAAAAAGCTATAAATGTTCCATAATAAAAAATAAATCTAGCTGTCTTTTTCTCTATCTAGTACCATAAAACTGATCTTACTTTTTGCATACTAGTATGCTCACTACTGAAAAAAAAATTGTTCAAAAAATCGATATAACTTATTGGTATTTTTCCATATAGGGAGGATCAACATCTATAATCATATCTTTATCCCTCGAAATTTTGGATTTGATTTGGATTTCTCAAAGAATCAATAGCGATTGGTAACAAATCTGAAACACAAAAGAAAATTTTTTCGATAATAATTTATAGCAAACATAATTAATGAATCAAACAAGTCTCATCAAAGTTTTCTCATATTTACCTGTAGAAATTCATCTCCAAACACTTTTTTTCATACTTACATAAGCCTAGATAAAAAAAACATAAAATTAATAATAAAAAATCCATGAAACATATTTCTATAAAATCACCGTAATAAAAAATTAATACAAATTTATTAAATGCAATAATTTTCTATATCAATGATCACATTTTTTAACAAAAAAAAAAAATTTATGATATGAATCCACGATAAACGAAAAAGAATATAATAAATATGTTTAATACAATCAAATTCAAAGAAAATATAAAATGAGAAAATATTCCAATACTATGATCAATAATTGATTTTAATGATTTTACCGACACCAATACTAACATCATTTAAAATAAATTGATGTAAAATTAACATTATTTTTTATAATTGATATATATTCAATTTGATCGAAAGAATCGATGTAAATATTTTGTATATTCACATCAATTATTAATAAAATGATGATTTGTATCACCATTTTTATAGTTACGTATTTAAGTGATGTAATAGTCTTGTACATCATTTATAACTAATAAAAATATTAAAATAAATGAAATGTCGTACTAAAACCTGGTACTCAAGATGTATTAATTAATTCTTTTGAAATGCTATAATTTTATGGTAAATATTAATGAAAAAAAAAGATATGTGTGAGTTTCTATGAAAATATTTTATCAAAAAGTATCTTAAATTTATCTTATAATAATGTATTTGGTATAAATTCTATTTTTACTTAAATTGAAGCAAGTTACAAATGTCATATTTGTCATTTTAACTTAAGTTTAGAATATAATTATATTTTATTCTCTAATATATTTATTAATTATAAATGTATAAAATGTATTAAAATCAGATAATAATATATTTTTATAATTGATACATGATATATCTTAGTTGCTTTCATGTATAGACAGTACAATCATAACATAATTGTTTTTTAAAATGTAAACGTTTTTACTAGGGACATATAAATTATTTATAGTAACTTTTATATAATATTTATAGTTAAAATCCTAAAATAAAATTTTAGTTAAATAGTTTGTTTCCACGCGATATTGCACAGGCTTCATACCTATTTTAAATAATAACAATGATGTTTTATTGAATGGTAGTCTAAAATAAGAATATTTTTCTTTGTTACATTAACTTTCCTATACAGATTTGTTGTTTAATCATTTCACCAACATGAATGTAGTTAGAGAATAGCTTCATAAAGATAATTATAATGATCAAAAAAATTATTTACTTATCACTTTTTTTGTAAAGTAGTAGTATTACTAGATATTAACTTGGTCAACATACCTATATATCGTCATCTTTTTATTAAAGAATACCATTCTATATTTCTTATATTTTATTATTGTGAGAAATGACAAGTAACTTTGTAATGATATTTATTTATAAAATTGACAGTTATGAGAAAAGAAATCAAGAAGAAGAACAACAACTCAGAACGCCCAACTCATTCTTCTTCTCACATAATCATTTAAACTCGAACATTAAAATATTCTTATTTACTTGTAGTCTTTCAAACATTTTATGACACCTAAATTTTGGTATTTTGGGTCCAAGCGCAAATTCAACCTAAAAATGTTTGATTTTGTTTCAGTGAATTATAAACTCATTATTGATTCGATTCTATGATTTTAATCTTTTTGGATTAGCAAGTTGAGGTCTATATATTATGGATGATCAAATTATGTGAATGGTTTTTTATTAAGAATTAATCTGATTTTACAATTTTTAAAATTTATCTTTAGTATCTGTTTCTTAATAATACTTGTATAACTATAGCATTTCTCTAAAAAAAGTTAGAAAATTTAAATAAATTTTACATTTAATTATTTATTATACCACTTTTCTATATAAAAATATATATGTCAATAATAGTATTTACATTACCAAAACAATCTCTTTGGATTTTTTCATTAATGCATTCTTCCATATCTCGTACACATGTCTCCTCCATAGAAATAAAAAGTATTTACAAAATTATGAATAGTTAATGATCTCTAGTAAAGTTGTAAATTATACGAATTGTCTATATATAAACATAAAGGTTTTTCACTCTTACATAAAAGTCTAAAACCATCATCATCCATATATAAACCTTGAAACTTAAAGGTTATTTACCCAAGAGTGAACTAGGTGAAAAAAAAGATTTGGAATCCTAATAAAGAAAATAGTAGAGAGAAAATGAGTTTTTGGAAAATGGATAAAGGATACCGAAAATGCTGAGGTGGAGGTCGTTGGTGTTGGATGCTATGCGATGCTGTGCGTGGGGGACAAATCGAGTATGTGGACGATAATGCATGTAGTTGGTTGTGTAATTTATTAAAATGGATTGACGTAAAGCTGATGGGTTTTGGAAAGATAGCGAGTTAATGGTGTGGTTGGGTGAATTGAAGAGCAATAATCAAAAGTAAGTGGGAAAGTGGAATAGTAATATGGCAACTAGGGTTACATGTTATATATATATATATATATATATATATTGTTTATAGGATAGTGAAAATGTGGATCCACAACCTGGAAAGAAACACGAAACATTTACGATATATTAACATGTAGAAGTCGTGGTACTGTGCTATTTTTGAAGTTAATGAGTAATATTTTTTGTCTAATAATTGAGAAGATCACTAATAAACTGTTAACCTGTTTATGTTGGTCATACAGGTATATGAAGGAGAAGATGATGTTCTTTGAGAGGTCATGCGAGACTTGGTTTGGGCTGAGCAAGGTTGGTGGACCAAAGGGGAAGACGGTATTTGGCGTTTTGTGATGCTGGAGGACAGAGTGAGCAAAGGAATTTGACTCCGAGAAGGAGAGGGGTTGGCGATGGTGAAGGCAAACGTGTACAAGGAACTTAACATCTATCCATCCAAAGAGAGCATTGAGTTTACGTACGAAATGCCGGAATGGATGGATGTAGATGGGAATGTCAAATCTATGCCAATACATATCAAAACAGACGACAATATGGATTTGTTCTTAGCAATGCGTGTTGACCTACACGAGCTTAAGCTGCATGTCATACCTCTCCTGAAACATATGACGCTTGAAATCGATGACTTCGATGTTGTTCCTGTTACCCACGGGTTTTCGGATGCGTAGGTTGTAAAGCTAAGCGAGGCGGTACTGTGCAGCCAGCCAAAGGGAAAAGAAGCAGAGACAGGGCACAGCGGGGGAGTTGTGCCAGAAAACGAGGCAGTGGCGACCAGGAAATTTGTGGAGCCATATCTTCGTAAGAGAAAATCGGTGACTGAGAGTGGTTTAAGTGGAAGCAAAGATAAGGTGGAGATCAATTCAACTGAAAGTGGAGAATTACCAGACGGTCCTGTGAGAACAAGGAATATGTTTCCTCAGTTCGTTGCCGTTGGTAAGTAGTAAACAAGAAGGATAGCGTGACATTGTTTTAATTAACTTGTTTATATTGAATAATATATGTATTGGTTTATTTACAGCCGACCCAAATGTGAGTGTGGGAAAACCCGATGTGCACAACAAAGGAAATATCCTTTAGGGGGAAGGGTCCCATTCAAGAGCCCAGATAAACGACATTCCGCCTTCAGCATTTGCCACACCGGTGATAGATGACGATGAAGGAAAAGGTATGTTGGAAGTAAAATGTATAGACTATAATATAATATATATATATATATATATATATATATATATATA